>JAGFNQ010000911.1:474987-672512 GCA_024364735.1 Boesenbergia rotunda
AGTCAAGTGAATAAAACTAGCTTTTCTTTTTTTTTATTAGAAGTAATTAATTTTGAGGAGGATCAATTATCAATTGTCAAAATAAATTAGAAAGTGCTGGTAGTCGTGGTATATCCAAACAACCCACTTTTTCAAGCTCACTGTCCATTGGAGGGAAAATATACTATAATTCACTGCAACTAAGTCTCGATCCTAAGATTTCTAGAATGTGCACTTAGAGACCTGACCACTACATCGTAGTCTTGGGTACTTTCACATCACACATTGTGGTAAAATGTGATAACTCTCACCCCGGAGGCTCCTTCAAGGCCACTCCAAGCACATTTTTTTTATTTGGCATAAGGTATCTAATTCTTTAAAACAACTAATTTTGGGGATGATTGATTTAGCCTCACGGAAATTTTCTGTCGACCCTCAGGATAAATTAAAAGGCGCTCGTAGTAGTCTATCCAGACGCCCTCTTTCTCAAGCCTATGACAATTGGAGGAAAAATCCCTTGTAATTTACCACAGCTGAGTCTCGACCCTAAGATTTCTAAAAAAATTATGAACCAGATAACACCAAATCTAGGGCACTTGGTCTGATCCCACAAAAATTTTTCATCGGCCGCTAAGATAAATCGGGAAGCGCTCATGGCAGGAGACCCAGAAGCCCAATATCCCATGGTTACACGACCACTACACAGTAGCCCCTGATGTTTTCAAAGCACACATTGTGGCAAAACCGCAAACGGTTATAACCCTTACCTTAAAGGCTCCTTCAAAACCACCCCAAACATATTAGAAGGGAGTAAAATATCGTTGCTTTGAGTGCTTTCAGAGCATACATTGTGACAAAAGATGATAACCCTCACCTAGAGACCCCTTTAAGAGCGCCCCAAGCACATTGGACACACATTAAAGTAAAATATCATTACGCTTACCCAGACGTCCTCCACTGTCAACCCCATAGCATGTGGAAGGGAGATAAATCATGAAAAACCTTTTTGGCCTGCTGAGCCACATTGGACATACATTGATGCAAAAAAAACATAATAACGCTCCCTCATCGTAGCCTTACGATGAAATGAAGGGAGGTAAATCAAGTACTAAGCGACCTCTTAAGTTGGGTTGGGGGGGGGAGGGGGGGGGGGGGGTTATTTGTCATAGTCGTGTCTCGAACCCTTGCTCATTGATGCAAGTCTTTGACTTAGCTATCAACTCAGCTACATCTTGGAGGGCTCACATTGGACACACATTGCAATAAAAGGGTGAAACTGTCGACTTATTAGTCTCTCTAAGTTGCCTCCACCGACTCTAAAGGGGATAAATCATAAGAGATATTTTGTCCTAACACAGCGAACCCTTACATAGCGGAAGTGGAGGTTAGACACCCAACGAGTAATTTGTGCGCTCGTTGGTTATTATAGCAAGTACTCATGCAGATACTAACTGCGCCAACCTGTGGGGGCCACATTGGATACACATTGGAGCAAAAATGTGATATTGTGCAGCCAAGTATCATCGGTCCCATGATAAGATACAAGTAAGTAAATTACGAGGCAAAATTTGTCCTAGCACAATAGCCCTTTGAGGAAGATTAAGTACCAAACGAAATATTTTGTACTCATTGGAATTGACCTCAAAACTTATTAGAGCAAACATGTACCAACTGCGCCACATTGGACATATTGGAGCAAAAGGTGATAACAGTCGCCCCAATATCGTTGTCCTTAGATACAAATAGGTTAATTAGGCAGGAGGGGTATTTTGTCCTATCACAACGACCTTTTGTATGGGAGAGGTCAGACACCCAAAGAGACATTTTGCACTCATTGGGAATTGACTTCAAGACCTATTAAAGCAACTATTTATATATATACCAACTATGCCAACCCGACGGGGCCACATTGGACACACATTAAAGTAAAAGGTGATCACGCTCATCTCAAGTGGTCCAGTATCACCGACCCCCAGGATAGATATAGATAGGTAAATCATAAGAAATATTTTGTCCTAACACAACGGTTCTTTGCTTGAGGGAGGTTAAGCACCCAACGAGGATCTATTGGGAATTTATTCCAAGACTTATTGGAGAAACTACCCATTTAGGTACCAACTGTATCAATCTATGGGATCCACATTGTACACACATTGAAGCAAAAGATAATAATGTTCATCTTAAACGATTGAGTATCGTCGGTACTCCGACACTAGATACAGATATATAAATCATAAAAATATACTATCCTAATACGATGATTATTTGTATGAGAAAGATCAGGCACTCGAACAATGTGAGTACCTGATCTTCCTGCGTAAAAAACTGCAGTGCTAGGATAGGATGGCTAATGGCCAATCAAACAATGAGCCTCTACATTGCCGATAAAAGAATCCAATGAGCATCTCCATAGATCGACCAAATACTGCAAAAAGTCGATTCGTCTACGCAGTAACAATTTAAAGAGACGTGTGTGGATTTTAAAGGAGCAATTAAATGGCAGAGAATTGGAAGGTAGCTAATGGTGCATTAACATCCAAAGGAATCAAACAAAGCCGCTTGTGTTCAGTTTAAGCATGGTGTGCAGCCCCATGCAAAGTCTAGGAAAGATAGAAATGGACAAGGAACTGCATGAATTATTGTAGGGCCTTTTTATTGTCGATAGGTGAAGTTTCCACTGTGCAAAGATGGTGAGTGAAATGAATGAATGGGAAGTGATTCTGACAGGAGATCGATCACCTGGGAGATGAACCATCAGCCAGGAGGTCCTTTTGTCAGAGAATCTACAAGTAGTAAATGAGATTTAGAACTGGATTCCTCTCTCCGTGGCCAAATCCATGCTCACCAAAGAATCCTTTCATCTCGCAGCTGCGACATTTTTCTCTTCTCAGACTTGTCAAAACGCCCTTGCTCGATCGTTGCCCCACCACCATTACGCAGCCATTGATGGAACACACAAATCCAATCGAAACCACTTTGACAGTGACCTTCTGCTCTTTCTTTCTTCCTCCTCCTTCTGCTTTAAGCTCACCCAGGTGAGCTTAATTCCTCCTCATTCGTGACTCGCAGTGAATGGGGAGGCACTCCTGCTGCTACAAGCAGAAGCTGAGGAAGGGGTTGTGGTCTCCCGAGGAGGACGAGAAGCTCGTGGAGCACATCGCCAAGTATGGCCATGGAAGCTGGACCTCCGTCCCCAAATTGGCAGGTCCTGGTTTAATTTGATATCGGTATGAGATTTAAAATGTACCTTCGGTTTCTCATCTGACGAACAGTCGCGCCGTTTCAGGTCTCCAGAGGTGCGGGAAGAGCTGCAGATTGAGGTGGATTAACTATCTGAGGCCTGATCTGAAGAGGGGCACCTTCTCCCAGCAAGAGGAGGACCTCATCGTTCAGCTCCATGAAGTCATCGGCAACAAGTAGGTGTTTTGCTTGCGCCACTTGATTCACTGTTATCTGTTCTTCACGGTTCGGCGTCGGTCGCTGTCAGGTGGTCTCGAATTGCAGCCCGGCTGCCAGGGAGGACGGACAACGAGATCAAGAACTACTGGAACTCCTGCATCAAGAAGAAGCTGATGCAGAGTGGCATCAACCCCATCACGCACGCAGTCGAAGCAGCTCCGGCTGCGGAAGCCATGTGCAGTGACTCCGCCGCCCCCGACTCTATGAATCACTTTCCGATCTCGACCAACTTCCCCGGCGGCCAGTTTGAGTTGCAAAGCTCCGGCGTTCTCTTTGACAGTGGCATCCTCCAATGGCTGGATATGCTGCCGAACAAAGGTGCTCCGGTCCACTTGAGTGGTGAGACAGAGGACTTGAAATGGTCGGAGTATCTCAACGGCACCTCTCTGTCCATGAAAGACTGGGAGAGCCAAGCATTATCAGAGACTGGTTTCAGCTCTTGGCACGAGATGCAACCTCCTCCTCCTCCTCCTCCTCCTCCTCAGCTTTAAATATGCAGAAATTGGAACATGATTGGAAGGTGCGTCTCAAAGATTTTTCCATTTTATATAAAAAGTTTGATATTTGTCTATTTAGAGAGAGAGAGAGAGACTTGATCTGAACTCCATTAATTGAAGAGAATAAAGCTTGCTGCAGTTTGCTTGTGTGCTGTAAATTTACGAGCTGAACAATCAAATCTCTGTTCCAATTGTGATTGCAAGATCATGGATATCTAATAGTTTAAGTTTTTCAAATAATAGCTTGATGACAGATTGCCATGCAAGAACTCGACCCTGCTGTCGTTAGATGAGTGATTTCTCAATCAGACAGATTGTCAAGGGCCAAAGGACCTTTCTTGTTCGTGGAGATCTTCTTCGAGATTTGATTGTTGTGGAGAGATAGAGGATTTGATTAAATTCTGAGCAGAGTTTTATTTAGCAATCGCATACATGCCGATTTGGCCAGCTCCTGGCGGCGGGGCCTCCGGTGCGAGGGCCGGGGTGCGGAAGAAGCTGGAAGGCGAAGAGGCGGCGGCCGCTGCCTCGGCCGCCGGCGAAGGCAGCCCGGAGCTTAGCCCAGAAGAGGCGCGGCAGCCGGCGGGCGTCGCGGAGGCGCGCCCAGACGAGGCGGCGGACGCGGCGGCGGGGCTGCTCGCGGCACAAGGGGTAGCTCCGGAGGAAGGCCCGGCGACGATCCACGTACTCCCCCTGCTTCTCCCACGGGCACGCGCCGTCCCCCCGCAACAGCGCCGTCGACGCGCCGCCGCCATCCTCTGCTCCTCTCTCCGGCGCCATCTGCCTTCGAATTACGTAGATTCCGTTGGATCTTGGCGCCGCCATCTGGTTATCCATTAATGGCATCGACCGGGCTTTAATAGTAGCAAAAAGATTAAAAATATGTGTTTTTTCCCTTCTTTCAACTCTCAACTCGAAAAAATCTCATCTAAACTAAGCATAAATTTCTCTCCTCAAACACTACTTTCCTCTTACTCCAATCTATTTTCGATTAAACTTTTGAACTAACAAAGTTTACTTAACAACAAAGGAAGCATGGAAGTGCGTATAAAGAAAGAATGCACCTAATCTTAGGTGAACAAACCAATCCATTCTTCTTGGCCAAACTTCACCAAATAAACACGTCATGTTTACCGAATTGGAAGTGTAATCTAACACCTTTTAAACATTTGCCCATTTAACATTGAAACGTCTTTCTTTTTTAATTTTTTCTGAGTTGTTGATGTGAAGTTTTGTTTGTTCATGGTGGGAAATCCGTCTGTTTGTGTTGTCGCATTGCAGCACTGACTGAACCCCTGAGGCTGCACCCTGCCATTCCTGAGGTGAGCTAGCTAGGGTGCCATTCCATTAGGGTTTTGGACGTTGAATTAGGATCCAAAGATATGCTTCTGTGATGATACGCTGCCAGGTTGCTTGGATACAAAGGAAGGAGACATGATCTGCTACTTGCCTTACTCCATGGGCAGAATGAAGTTCTTGTGGGGAGAGGATGCAGAGGATTTCCGGCTGGAAAGATGGCTCGACGAGAATGAAGGCCACTCTGATGAAGGATCACGATTTCTATTCATTCTTGTTCTTCTTCCATTCTCACATGCAGGCCCAATGATTTGCCTCGGAAAGGATTTTGTTTACTTACAGATGAAGATTCTGTCAGCAGTTCTGTTAAGAAAACTAATAGGGGAGTCAAGAACATACGAGGAGGAGGAATGGAGGATAATAAGTAGCTTATTTATAAATTATTACATCACTCATACTTAATAACCTACTAACTCCACAATACCTCAACCTTAAACACTAACTCCACGTTACAAGCAAATACATTGAATATAAATACTTTCTATAACCATTAACACATTGATTTTATTAACAATCCCTCTCTTAAATTGATATTTCAAATGTAATAATCAGTGTAAAAAGAGTTAAACTTTTAAACTCAATGTAGAAACACCAAATAGCTTTCTGAGCTTTTGAAATGCAGAAAATTTAAGAGGCTTGACTAGTATATCATCAATTTGGTTCTCGCTTTTACAGAAAACAAGATTAATGACTTTATTATTTGTGAGATTTCTTAAGAAACGATACCTCACATTTATGTGTTTACTTTGACCATGTAGCTCTGGATTTTTAGAAAGTTTTATTGTCGAACTGTTGTCATAATAAATCTGAATAGGTTTATCTTCTTTGAAATATAATTATGTAAGAATCTTCTGTGCCAAATAGCTTGACAAGCACAAAATGTTCCAGCAATAAACTCAGCTTCAGTGGATGATAATGTAATAATTGATTGTTTCTTCGAAGATATGAAATAGCTCTCGTCCCCAACATGAAAATATACCCAGATATGCTTTTTCGATCATCTAGATCTCCTACATAATCACTATCTATAAAACAAACTGATCTAACTTTTCACCTTTTTTTTTGTAAAATAACTCATACTCTTTAGTACCTTGCAAGTATCAAAAAATTCTTTTTGCAGATAAGAGATGTATTTCTGTAGCACAATCCATGTATCTGCTAATCATACTTACAGCATACATAATATCAAGTCTTGTCGCCGTTAAATATATTAAACTTCCCAATATCTGTGTGTAAAGTGTGGAAACAATCTTCTTTCCTCTAGTATCTTTGTGTAGCTTCACTCCAAACTCAGAGGGATTGCTTACAGAATTATAATCTTTCATCTGAAACCTATCCAAAATTCTTGCACGTATCTTTTTTGAGAAATAAAAATTCCAACAGAAGTTTGCACCACTTCAATACCAAGGAAATACTGAATCATACCAAGATCAGACATTTCAAATTCTGTCATCATAGATTTCTTAAAAATTCCAAATATAAAAGTATTATTTCCGGTGTAGATTAAATCATCTACGTAAATAATCAATATTTTTCCTCCATCTTCAATCTTAGTAAAAAGAGTATGTTCATAAGGACATTTTTGAAAACCTTCCTTCAAAAAAAAAGTTTCTATATAATTATACCAAGCTCGTGGGGCTTGTTTTAATCCATATAGAACTTTCTTTCATCTATAAACTTTATGCTCATTACCAAATTTTACATAACCAGGAGGTTGATTGATAAATACCTCTTCTTTCAAATCTCCATGAAAGAATGCAGATTTTACATCCAACTGAAAGATAGTTCATAAATTTTGTGCCGCCATCACTATTACCACTCTGATGGTATCATGTATTGCTACTGGAGCAAAAACTTCTTTATAATCAATACCAAAATCTTGCTTATAGCCCTTTACCACTAAGCGTGTTTTGTACTTGTCAATATCACCATGCTCATTTAGCTTTGTCTTGTAAACCCACTTCACACCAATTGTCTTTTGCCCATTAGGAAGATCACATAACTCCCATGTATTTTTTTTCCAATTGTTGTAATTTCATCATCATAACTTTTCTCCATTTTGATTCTTTAACGGCTACATCAAAAATAGTAGGGTCACAATCTAAGAACAAAAGGTGGCAAAAGGCGATTCACTCTCCCCCTACGCCCCCACTAACCTCCTACGCCCCCCCCCCAACTAACCCGTCCTAAGGCTAACGCAAAGGAGGTAAATCACAAAGGCTACTAGTCCGGATACTGTGGCTAATGCGTAGGGAGGGTGGGCACATTGACTTTGTCAAATTGAGAACAAAGCAAAATGTGTAAGAGGATTATCAACCTTGATTAATTTTAGTCACCTCATAATTAAACATTCATACTGGTCTTCTTCGAACACGTTGTGGCTTTTGTGATTCTGCTTCCATTGGACTTTAATCTGCTATAGGACTATTTTGAGAGACTTCCTCATGTTGCTCATTATCCATGGGTTATTGTACTTTCTCATCATCATCAAAATCTACAAGGATAATTTTTTTACTGCCACTTTGGTTTCATGGCCAAGTATTTTTTTCATCAAAAACAACATCACAACTTATAATAATTTTCTTAGTGCAAGGATTATATATTCTATAAGCTTTTGATGTATTATGCATATCAAGAAAAATGTATTTTTCAACTTTGTTGTCTAGCTTCTTTTTCTTTTCATCTGGAATATGAGCATAAGTAATCCATCCAAAAATCCGAAAATGATCAACAGTGGTTTTCTTCCACTCCAAGCTTCCTCTGGTGTCATATTTTGAAGATAATGTGGGACTTCTATTCAATATTGGATGCTCCAATTAATTGCTTTTGGTCAAAAAATTTTAGGAATACCATTTGTCGTCAAAAGGTTTCATACCATATTCATAATATTGTAGTTCTTCCTCGTGTATATACCATTCTGTTGAGGTGTGTAAGAAGTTGTAAGTTGCCTTTTGATTCCATGATTCTCACAAAAATTTGTAAATTTATGTGAATTATATTCTCCACCACGATCAGTATGCAGAACTTTAATCGAGTTGCCAATTTCTTTCTCGACAATTACTTTATAATTTTTGAATGTAGTAAAGGCTTCGGATTTTTTTTGCAACAAATAAATCCATATTTTGCGACTATAATCATTAATAAAGGTAATTATGTACCTTTTTCCTCCATTAGAATGCGGTGTTATTCGACCACAATTATCTAAATGGACAAGCTCCAATGCTGCCTTTGCTCTCGATGATTTTCCTTGTGGGAATTGATTACGGTGTTATTTGATAATAACACATTCTTCACAAACTTGAGAAGGAGTTATAATTTGAGGAAGACCGATCATCACATACTTTTATTTTAGTGTTTTTAATCCACCAAAATTTAGATGTCCATAGCAAAAGTATCATAACCATGCCTTATCATCAAATTTTGTTGAAAAGTATGAATTATATGTAGTATGAAGATAAAGCGAAAACATACGATGAGTTGTCATGTTAATTTGCGCAATTAAATCAACTTTGCATCTTGAGTTCAACAAACTCCTTCTTTAATAGCAATCTCATATCCTTTTTCTTTTTTTTTGTAATTAACTCACACTAAGCAAATTAATCTTTAAATTTGGCGCATAAAGAACATTAGAGATAGTGTGGATAAAATATCTTTTTGTTTGTATTGTTACCATTCCTTTCCCATAAGAAATTGTAGAGTTGTCGCTAAATTTGATAGAATTGTGAAAAGATTCATTTAAGTTAAAAAAATGCATCCTTCTCTCCACACATGTGATTGCTATAGCCTGTATCTAAATACCATATATTTAGTTGAGTTTTCTCTTTCTCATGAGATATCATCAAAAGAGACTTTTTCTTCTTATGCAAAGTTAGTCTACTCTGCATTTTGTTCATTCTGATCTATAATGGGCATACCTATGACATCGGTAACATTCAATATTGGATTTGTCTGATGACTTTGATCTATTAGTTGTTGAATAATGGCCTCCACGTCCTCTTCTTTGAAAATAACTATCTTGATGTTGATTTTGTTGGTGGTTCCCATGATCATTGTTGTTTCTACCTCCTCTTCCTCGACCTCTGCCTCTTCCTCGTCCTCTATCACTTCTATCATTTGTAGAGTAATTTTCTAATAAAACCTTCAATGCTTGCTCCTCTTTTTTCATATTGATTGATTTTTTGCTCATGAATCAATAATGAACTTTGTAATTCATCAATTGGAAATAGACTTATGGCATTCACTTCTTTAATGGCACAGACAACAAAATTAAATTTTGGTGTCATAAATTGAAGAATTTTTTCGATGATGAGAACATTCTCTCTCTTATCACCAAGGATCCACATTTTGTTGACGATTGTCATCGTTCTTGAAAAATAATCTGAAACTAATTCTCCTGATTTCATTCGGAGTATTTCGAACTCTGAGCGAAGTGCTTGAAGTTGCTATTGTTGATTTTTGATGGAATTTCAAATATTTATGTGTATGTGTTTAGTCCCACATTGCTAAGCCAAGAAAGGTGGAATGCCTTATATATCAATCCATTCCTACCATGCTTAGATGGCTTAGGGGGACCTACACGCATGCGCGGGTTGAGCCCAAACCAGGTGGTTTCAGGGGGTCTGGGCCAGAAATCCATAAACCGGGCGTGACGCACGCGATTATCGCGCACAGGGGGGGTGCAAATCCCCAGCCCGGAAGCCTCGCGCTTGCGGGCGGCCCGGTTTGGTTTTGCAGATTTCGGTCTGGTTTTCTAAACCAATTTGGTTTGGTTTATTTTTATTTCTTATTTTATTTTTCTTTTGAGAAGTTGCGTCTTACCTTACCTCAAAGTCGCGCACGGCGCGACTCTTGGAGGCTTCGGGCACAAATGGGAAGGGGCAATCAGTGCCTCTTCGGATCTATAAAAGAAGGGGAAGAAGTAGAGATCTAATTCACTGCTTCTCCTCTCTTCTTTTCTTCTAGTATTTTCTGTTCTTGAGCATTTTCTGTTCTCGAGCGTTTCTTCGGTCCTTGAGGCTTCGCCTAGTGCGATCTGAGGTTGTCTCCGAGGGCAGCGTTCGTCTTGGAGTGCACCTACGAACGCCGCGTGGTTGTCGGATCTTGGGGGAGTTTTGCCGGGAGCCTTTGCACCGTAAGGGCGGCAATCAATTCTCTAAAGACAGTCGGCACACCGACGCTTCAACCGGATAACTATTCCTAACTCTGCGTTTTTCAAATCAGATTCCTGCATCTATATATTTATTGTCTACTGCTTTGGTGCATGTTAAATATTGCTACATTTATTACAATTTTAGAGAATTGATTGTACCTAAGTAGACATATTAAATGTTAGAATGTCGGGGTCTGATGAGGCTAGCGCCAAACCCGAGAGGTTTTCCGGGCAAAACTTCAAACGTTGGCAACAACGAATGAAATTTTGGCTTACAACGCTGGGGCTTTTCTCCGTTATAGAATCAGATCCTCCTTCAACTGATGAAGAAGAACCTGCCCGTAGTGCTTCTACCGAGAGGTTTAAACAGAGGGATTATCTCTGCCATGGGAGAATCCTGTCTGCCCTCTCGGACGCACTATTTGATGTGTACTGCTCTACAACCTCGGCCAAAGAGTTATGGAAATCTTTGGATAAAAAATATAACTCCGAGGACTCTGATTTAGAGAAGTACACCGTGGGGAAGTTTTTAAACTTCAAAATGGTTTAGGGTAAATCTGTCATTGAGCAGACCCATGAATTTCAAATTTTGATTCACGGTCTTGCTGAGGGAGATATGCCGATACCCGAGAAACTTCAAGTCTTGTCTATCATCGAAAAGTTGCCTCCGAGTTGGGAAAATTTTGGCATGACACTTAAACACAGGAGAGGTAAAATCTCTCTTGAAGATTTAATGATTGCCTTAAATATCGAGGAAGAACATCGGAAGCAACATAAGGATGATGATAAGGGTATACCAATAGAATTTGCTCCAAAGGCAAATGTGGTGGTCTCTTCTGACAAGAACAAATTCAAAAACCAAAAAATGAAGAACAAAATGAAACCCAAACCAAAGGTTCAGAAGAAGCATGGGACTAGGCCGTGCTGGGCTTGTGGACAAGTTGGACATTTTGCCAAATTCTGTCCTGAACGGAAGGACAAGAAGAAGAACCAAGGCAATGTACCCAACACCAAAGCACAGGTCAATGTTGTGACCAGCACCAGCAATGGGTTCGTTTCCATTAATCCCAAACTAAATTTGATTTATCAACCCAATGAGTGGTTAGTTGATACAGGTGCTAATGTGCACTGTTGTGCTGATCACTCTACCTTCCTTACTTATCAGGTAATTGAAGGCACTTCCGTAACCATGGGGAATCATTCTGCAGCCAGAGTGTTAGGGATTGGACGAGTTGACTTGAGATTTACCTCAGGGAAGGTCCTGTCACTGCATGAGGTGCATCATGTTCCAGCGGTCCGACGGAATTTGATTAGCGAGTCAAAATTAGTTCGTGCTGGTTATGAGCTAAACTTCAAATGTAATAAAGTTGTATTGTTACATTTAGGAACCTTTATTGGAAAGGGTTACCTTAATGAAGGTTTATTTAAACTCAATGTTGAAAATACGATTATTAATAAAATTAATGATATTGGTTGTTCTTATAACATTGAGTCTTATGATGTGTGGCATGATAGATTAGGACATGTTAATTTTCAAACTATAAAAAGGATGATGAATCTTGACATGATTCCTAAGCATGCCATAAATGATAAGAAAAAATGTGAAGTTTGTGTGCAATATAAACAGCCCCGTAAACCCTTCAAATCAGTTGATAGAAATTCTAATATTTTAGAATTAATTCATACTGACTGTTGTGAGTTTAACGGTTTAATAACGAGAGACCATAAAAGGTATTTCATTACCTTCATTGATGATTACTCTCGTTATTGCTATGTTTATTTGCTGAAAAAGAAAGATGAAGCTTTAGATAAATTTATGATCTTCAAATCTGAAGCTGAAAATCAAACAAACCAAACCATTAAGAGGATAAGGTCTGATAGGGGTGGAGAGTTCACCTCAAACATGTTTCAAAAATTCTGTCAAGATTCAGGTATAATTCATGAGGTCACTGCTCCATATAGTCCTCAATCTAATGGTGTAGCATAACGCAAAAACCGAACCCTTGAAGATATGATTAATTCCATGTTAGGAAGTTCTGGGTTACCCAACTTCTTGTGGGGGGAGGCTCTATACACTGCTTGTCATGTGTTAAATAGAGTACCTATGAAGTCAAGGGATAAAAGCCCATATGAACTTTGGAAAGGTCGAAGGACAAGTTTGAAATACCTAAAAGTGTGGGGGTGCCTTGCGAAAGTGCTAGTACCTGAACATAAAAGGAAAAAACTTGGTCCAAAGACTGTAGATGGTGTCTTCTTGGGTTATGCTCAGAATAGTTCTGCATATAGGTTTCTGATTATTAAATCAGAAATTTCTGGAATAGATGCAAACACTATTGTAGAACTTCGTGATGCTACATTCTTTGAGGATATATTTCCTATGAAGACTAGAACACCTCAGTCTATCTCTAGTACTCCTACTAGAGATGACACTGCCTCCATAGAGGTCTCATTATCCTTAGTGGGTGTACCTTCCTCAAGTCACTCTAGATTAGATGAATCTAGTGAGTGTACAGAATTGAGAAGGGGCAAGAGGCAACGTGTGTCTAAAGATTTAGGCCAAGACTTTATCACCTATAATATAGAAGGTGACCCTGTGACATATAGAGATGTTATGGCTTCTCCTGAAGCTAAGCACTGGAAAGAAGCCATTAAAAATGAAATGGACTCTATTATCTCTAATGCCACTTGGGAGTTAGTGGATTTGCCTCCTGGTTGCACCACCATTGGATGTAAATGGGTATTTAAGAGGAAGTTAAAACCTGATGGGTCAGTAGATAAGTTCAAAGCCCGCCTGGTTGCTAAGGGATTCAAACAGAAGGAAGGGATTGACTATTTTGACACTTATTCCCCTGTTACTAGAATTACTACAATCCGAGTATTGATAGCACTGGCATCCATATATCATCTTGAGGTCCATCAAATGGATGTCAAAACGACATTTCTTAATGGAGATCTCGAAAAAGAGATATATATGGATCAGCCAGAGGGATATGTAGTTTCTGGAAGTGAGAATAAAGTCTGTAAGTTAGTAAAATCTCTTTATGGTTTGAAACAAGCCCCAAAGCAATGGCACGAAAAATTTGATAGAGCTATGCTATCATTTGACTTTGAAATTAATGACTCTGATAAATATGTATATACTAAAATGAAAGGTGAAAATGTATCATTTTATGTTTATATGTAGATGATATTTTACTTTTTGGATCTAACCTTTCAATTATTAACGAGACCAAGGCTCTCTTAAGTGGTAAGTTTGATATGAAGGATATGGGTTGTGCTGATTTGATTTTAGGGCTGAAGTTGACTCGCTCAACTGATGGAATAGCAATTTCTCAGGCACACTATGTTGAGAAAGTATTAGAGAAATATGGCTATAGCCACATAAAATCTGTAGTCACGCCCTATGATCCTTCAAAGACTCTCCACAAGAATAAGAGTGGTGTGGTTGTGTCTCAATTAAGATATTCCCAAATAATTAGTAGTCTAATGTATTTGGCAAATTGTTCTAGACCTGATATTTCATTTGCTATAACTAAATTGAGCAGGTTTACCAGCTGTCCGGACAGAACACATTGGGATGCATTAGACAGAGTACTCAGATACCTAAAGGGTACTATATCCTTGGGCTTGTGCTATGGGAGGTTCCCTGCAGTCCTGGAGGGATATAGTGATGCCAGTTGGATAGCTGACACCGCTGAGTGTAAAGGCGTTACTGGCTATGTTTTTACACTTGGAGGCGGTGCGGTTGCTTGGAGGTCTGTTAAACAGACGATCATATCCCGTTCTACAGCTGAGGCAGAATTATGTGCTTTGGATACCACAGTAACTGAAGCTGATTGGCTTAAGGGTCTTCTTACTGAGATTCCCTTGATTGTGAAGCCAATACCTCCTATATCAGTGAACTGTGATAATCAAACAACAATAGCTCAGATTAGAAGCTCCAAGTATAACCAGAAACAGAAGAGACATGTACGAATAAGATTGAAGTCTGTTCGTGAGCTAGTGTCTCTCGGAGTGGTGTCATTGGACTTTGTAAGTTCAAAAGACAATATTGCTGATCCACTCACAAAAGGACTTGATTTTGAGAAAATTAAGAGATCCAGTAAGGGAATGGGACTGAGGCCTATTCTGGTTTCATCTATAGCGGCAACCCAACCTATCTGATTGGAGATCCCAAGAAGTAGGTTCAATGTGGTATAAACAAGCTATAAGGGTGAATCGTAAGCATAAATTGATTGAGATATAATCTCAAAGTCTCTTCCCTGGATAGATGCTTGACTGCTAGTAAGGATGAGCTTAAGGCTCTTAATGAGTTCAAGGTCTTTATGACAGGATGCTTGCAGTACATCCTTGGAGAACTCACCTATGTAAGTGTAACTGTGAGGCCGCAGTGTGGGGGGTCTGGGCAACTCTCCTTAACACTTATGAAACAAGATTCGGTGGCATGGACGTAATGCACCAACCCAGAAGGATTCAACCGTCGCCTGTGATGAGTTGTTGCCAATTGATTTTCACATATTAAAGGTTCAAGTTCAAGACTTAGTTCACTTCAAACCTGTGTGAATAAGATTGGTTTACTTAGGTGAAAATTCAAACCGGAAGGTATTTTCACTGAAAGCTCATTACGACAAAGCCTCAAGACCTGTTTTTCTAATTTTCCAAAAAAATAATTTGAAATTTGTGGGGGATTGTTGATTTTTGATGGAATTTCAAATATTTATGTGTATGTGTTTAGTCCCACATTGCTAAGCCAAGAAAGGTAGAATGCCTTATATATCAATCCATTCCTACCATGCTTAGATGGCTTAGGGGGACCTACACGCATGGTCGGGTTGAGCCCAAACCAGGTGGTTTCAGGGGGTCTGGGCCGGAAATCCATAAACCGGGCGCGACGCACGCGATTATCGCGCGCAGGGGGGGTGCAAATCCCCAGCCCGGGAGCCTCGCGCTTGCGGGGCGGCCCGGTTTGGTTTTGCAAATTTCGGTCTGGTTTTCTAAACCAATTTGGTTTGGTTTATTTTTATTTCTTATTTTATTTTTCTTTTGAGAAGTTGCGTCTTACCTCAAAGTCGCGCACGGCGCGACTCTTGGAGGCTTCGGGCGCAAATGGGAAGGGGCAATCAGTGCCTCTTCGGATCTATAAAAGAAGGGGAAGAAGTAGAGATCTAATTCACTGCTTCTCCTCTCTTCTTTTCTTCTAGTATTTTCTGTTCTTGAGCATTTTCTGTTCTCGAGCGTTTCTTCGGTTTTCGGTCCTTGAGGCTTCGCCTAGTGCGATCTGAGGTTGTCTCCGAGGGCAGCGTTCATCTTGGAGTGCACCTACGAACGCCGCGTGGTTGTCGGATCTTGGGGAAGTTTTGCCGAGAGCCTTTGCACCGTAAGGGCAGCAATCAATTCTCTAAAGACAGTCGGCACGCCGACGCTTCAACCGGATAACTATTCCTAACTCTGCGTTTTTCAAATCAGATTCCTGCATCTATATATTTATTGTCTACTGCTTTGGTGCATGTTAAATATTGCTACATTTATTACAGCTATCTCTTAGCTTTTGTTGTACCTTGGTACTTCTTTTTCATAGAATTCTAGATATCTTTAACGGTATCCTTGCAGAGAATGATTTCTAAGATTGAGCGATCAATAGTTTGGAAGAGATAATTCTTTGCTTTAAGATCTTTCAATTGCGCATCTGTTAGCACACCACCTTCTGTCGATTCTGCTACTCCAGAAATCATAATCATCCAATATTCGTTGGACCTTAAGAACTTCTCCATGAGCATGCTCTAATGGTCATAGTGACCATCAAATTGAGGAATGGCCGATTGCACAAAAATTTTGGAAGATATGATTCTTTTTGAAACTTCGCTCTGATACCAATTAAGAAAAGTAATAGGGGAGTCAAGACTACACGAGGAGGATAAAAATAAAATTTTCAAATACTACTTCATTGATAAATAAGTAGCTTGTTTATAAGCTAATACATTGATCACTTGTACTCAATAACTCACTAACTCCACTAACACCTCAACCTTTACCACTAACTCCACATTATAAGCAAATACATTGAATATGGACACTTTCTATAACCACTAACACAGATTTAGGTTTTATTAACAAGTTCTCCTCCATTTCTTCAGGTTCGAGCTGAAGGATGAGTCGAGCAATGTACGATACGAAAACTCGATTACTCTTCGGATTGATGGGGGCCTCGAGCTTTTCACAAGTCACAGGCAATCTATTGATATTGTTTATGAGGAACACTGATCGAGTGGAATTTTGTTGTGTTTTTATGTGCTCTCTGTTTGGTAAATATTTTGAATTTATAAACTTATCTGCGAGTCAGGTGAATTGATAATTTTGTACGCTAACGAAGACTTAGTTGTTTGAGATAGTTTAGCTGTTTAAAAGATGGTTGTCTCATATCGTCGAGTCCGAGTCCGAGTCCTAGACCGGCTCGAGTGGCAGTCGAGTCCGAGTGTCGAGTTGGTCAAATACTCCAAGTTGGTCAAGTCGCCGAGTACTTCAATTGTCGAATTGGGAGAGTCGTCACTGGATTGCCGAGTAGATCGTCATATGTCGAGTCAGGAAGAAGTCGTTTGAGTGCCGAGTAGATCGTCATATGTCGAGTCAGGGAGAAGTCGCTTGAGTGCCTAGTAGATCATTGTACATCGAATCAGGTAGAAATCACCCGATCGACAATGGAAGATCTGAGTATTCGGGGAGTAATCTTGAGTCCGAGTGGGCTTCTGAGTGCTCGAAAATGAGACCCTGAGGCATGCATTCAACGCACATTCTTTAAAATAGATTCGCCTCACCTTTGATTGTGCTTTGAGACTATCATGGATCATATGTTTCTCATGATACAATAGTCAACCATGATCTCCACCAAACACTTATAGTCACAACGAACTAAAAGTACTCAATTGCTATCCTGAATGAATTTGCCAAGTAGATGCATGACAGGAAAAACAGTGACAGAACTTAGGTGGACAATGATTATTTTTCTTGCATTATAGCTTTTACTCTTCTTTTTGCGTTATATGACAACCATGATTATTACTGTTCGGGAGTTTACATGATTATTACTGTTCGGGAGTTTACAGAATCATGATTAACTTCTGACTAATGCTTCTGTTATCACAAGCATATTTTATCTCGACCAATTCAACATTCAACGCTAATTAAATACAATTTGAATCTAATATTTGCACTCTATGCGTACCCACACGTGAAAGAAAATTTCTCTAAATATATTTATTCACAACATACACTTGTACATGAATATAAACCTAATTCACTAACCATTAAACTTTTAATATAAAATTATTCATGAGTAATTCTGGAATACAATATTTTTGAGATGCTCATCGTGAGCATTTTTTATTTACTTTTAAGGTTGATGGAAAATTTTTATAAAATCAAATAGGTGTTGGATTCTGTCCTTCCATCCACCTCTGTTTTTTCCATTAAAATTTCCGACAATACTTTGATTGAGTGTCCAAACATGAGACAGATGTGTATTAAACTCGCTTATATAACTCGGAGCCAAGTTTACAAACTCGTCGCTGGACACGTGTGCCAGCTCAAATCTGTGAACAAAAATATCTCCCGCTGCAGTCACCTGATAGGTCCGCCGGCGGCGAGGGCCCATCAGCAGACATGTGGAAGAATTGCTGGAGCTCACGTCAACTGAAGACCTTATCCACCAAGAAGAAAATTACCAGACGGAATTGGGAATTCAGCGATCTTGGAACAGGGCTCGCGATCCCCCAAGTAGTTTAGATTCGTTGATGTACAGGTCAAGATCTTGCATATCAAATAGAGTAGCTCCAGAGTGGCACATCGGCGTACGTCTCCAGGTCTTCCCAATTGTTCCCGCCGTGCAGCGGCGGCGCCACCAGCAACTCCTCCGCCATGCTGGCGTAGTAAGAGTACCCTAAATCCATGTCCTCGTAGTTCATCAAATCGAATGCGCTGGCGGTCGGAGTTGCTTCTTCCGGCGAGGGCGTGGTAGCGGCCGTGGAAAACGTCGGCGACGGTGCGGTCGCGGAGGGGGATGTCGCGGAGGGGGAAGAGGCGCGGGGCCGGAACTGCTCCGCCGCCTCCGCGGCGGCCCTGGCGATATCCCTCGGGCCGGAGAAGGAGGACGGGACCTGGATGAGCCAGGCGGAGTCGGCGAAATTGAGGCAAGCTCCGCGGCCGCGGAGCATCATGGCGGCGACGTCGTGCGCCCGCGCCGCCATGTCCGCGGTGGGGAAAGTCCCTAGCCAGATCCTAGACTTCTTATTGGGCTCCCGCACCTCGCACACCCACCGCCCCGCCGTCCCCCGCCGCCGTACGCCCCTGTACACCGGGTGTCGCGTCTCCCTGAATTTGGTCCGCCCCGCCGGCCGCTTCGGCGGCGCCGACGACACCGTCTCGTAGTCCCACGTCTCCCCCGCCGACGGCGAGCCGGAATCCGAATTGAATCCAGAATTGAATCCCTCCATGCTCTCTCTGCTTCGAATCGACCCTCTGTTCTTTCTTTCTTTTCCTCGTTGGCGGCTGCTTCCATGCGGAGACGGCCACATATATATAACTACCTCTCTCGTGTCCGTTGCGGCTGGGAAGGGGGCAGAAGTAGGCACTCGCTCTCAACGCGGACGCGGAGGACAGCTGGAGAAAGTCAAGTGCAAGCAGGTAACCGTTTCTTTACTCCCCGATGATTCTCGAGGCGTTATGGGGTGCGGTGGGCCCGGGGCGGATTCATCATCGACGATTCAATTAAAATCGTGACGTGGCGTGCGGTGGCGCATGGTGAGCGGAAGGTAGGCACCTCCTGAATCCATCTCCGCTCACGTGTCTGTTGGCTCTGAGCTGGCCTCAATTTAGTACGGAATATTATTTTATTATTTAATAATAACGATAACGAAAATAGTAATTATTTACTGAGATCCGGGCAGACCGACACGTGGGCGGTTACCTCGAATTTATATGGAATCTCTTTTTTTTATTAAATAGAAATAAAAAGCACGCCACTTCCCAAAATATCCTTCCTTTCAACATTATTATAACAATTACTATCCTACAACAAATTAATTATTTCATTTTAATTATAATTACTATATAAATACTATTATATTAATATATTTTTTTATAATTAATTCGATTAAAATAATTTAAACTTTATCGATTAAAATCACTTTAAAATAATTATAAAATTAATGAGTAATTGCTACATAATTTATAAAAATTATTAAGTAACTATTACATAATTTTAAATTTTATATTCTATATCATGAACATTGTTATATTAAAATTTTCTCATAGACTTGGTTAAAAATATTAAATTGAATAAAATCATTTTAAATTGATCAAAATTATTTTAAAAATTTATAAAAACTACTAAATAATTGCAACGCAGTTATAAAAATTCCTAAATAAAGAATACACAGTTATAAAATAAATTTTAATTTTAAAATCTTGAATTCTAAATTCTAAATCATAAATACTATTATATCACCATGCTCTTTATTAATTTGTTCAAAATTATTCCAACTTTTCAAAATAATTTAAATTGAACAAAATCATTGTAAAATGATTATAAAAATTATTATATAGTTGTTACATAGTTATAGAAATTACCAAATAACTACTACTGGTCTTGTCGACAAACGAAAAGGGGTCTCACTCAGATGATACGGCAAAATGGACAAGTCGCAGGGGTGCTTAGGGTTGAACCAAAGGCTAGCAGGAGGAACAGACGGTTTGGAGACAAAAATAGTGTAATAAAGAGGCTGTGAAACAATGAGAAGTCAATCCCCTTCTCAGAGCCTTGGGCGAACCTTATATAGGGAGCGCCCCCCTGTCTTTGTCTTGGTCATCTTTTTTCATAGAAGCTCAATCTTTCGACAGAAATCTCGTGGCAACTTTAGTTCTCCCGAGGGTCTGGCGGGGCTAGCAAAAGGTCATTCGCTGATCTATGTTGTCATCTTATTGTCAACATTAATGTTTAATGTCTTGGGAAGGCATAATTACGACGAATGTCTTTTCCTTATAATGAGAGGATCTTGTGTATCTTTTTGTATCTGGTGAAGTATAATCGTCATTTAAACGGTTTTGATTGCAAAATTACTTTTGCTTGTTATATAATGCAGCTCCGTAAATCTGTCCGGCCCTAGCCAACCGATCACAAAGGGGGTCATCTTGAGGGGCTCGATCACCCGGCAATTAATCATTCTTGGCTGGGACGGTCTGCCTGTGAATGGATCCAACCGCCCTCGCCCCCTGACAATCCGATAAGACAACTGGGTGTGCCCGACCAGACAACCGGTCAGTAGGCCGCGAGTCACTTCTTAGTACGAGACGAGTTATTCCAAGTACACAACTTCTGGGTTGTCCGACCGGGCATTCCCGCCCCGCGGCTGGATGCTCGACTAAAGATCGGCATCTTGGGATGGGTGTTAGTTGCGTCTTCCGGATTGTCTGACTGGGTACGCCCGACCGGGCATTCCCGCCCGACGCCTGAATGCTCGACTAAAGATCAGCATCTTGGGATGGGTCTTAATTGCGTGACCCCAGGTTGTCCGATCGGGTAGGCCCGATCGGACATCTTCGACCGGGACTTAGATTCCTGAATGAAAGTCGGCCTCTCGGGGGATGAGTCAGGCCTAAGCGTCTGCAGGTCCAGTTGACTCATGAGTATGGCCGATCGGCCATCACTCACCAGCACAAAGCCCGATTGCTTCATCAAGCCTAATATAACCCCGATCAAATTTATCCAATTGATTCAATACCCTACACGATCGGGCATCTCTATCCAACCGGATCAGCTACATGTAATATTATAATAATAGTATTGTATTAATTATTACACGTATGTAAGTAACTGTTGTGTAACCCAAAAAATATAAATATTCTCAAAAACTAACGTGTGCCAAAAGTGTACCTTTTTTTTTTTTGAGAAAAAAAGGACATCCATCTATTTGATAAATCTAGGACATTTTCTTTTCTTTTTTGGGGGCAGAAATTGTATATTCTTTTTTAGATATTAGGAATCTATTTTTGGATAATTGGGAGAGGATTTAGAAGATGCTTATGCGGGCGGTGCGACCCTCTTGCTGTTGGTGCAGTTACTGGTCCGGCACTGGGAAAAGTCTCTCCAGTTTGCACTCAAATGCTTTGACTTTTCCGTTAGGATTTTATATGAAATAGATTTTGACCCGCCCTAATAAACATGCATATTGAGTTCCTTGTTTACTTAGACCAAAGAAGACAATCACGAGGGAAGGGAGTGGGACAAAATTTGACTTTTAGAATTGAAGGAGCAAGCAGTCAAAGCGAAGGGTATCGATCAGTCACGCCTCCAATCTCCAGCTAAGTGACAGTGCTTTGTTTACTAAACTGGAGCGATGGGGGGATGAATTCCCAGCTTGTGACAGTTAGATTTCAGTTGGGCTGGCCGCCCACGGATCCCAAAGACCACGCGCTTTCTTCCGTTGGTCAGCGACGGCGACCGTTGGAAATCCAGAAGGCTGCCAACCGACGTCACTCCCTTCGCCTTGTCCCCCCAAAGAAACACCCCCCGAAGCTTCTCCCCGCCACTCGATTATCGCTACAGCTGGCCCAGCTCAGCATCTCGCTGGTAATAAAATATTATCATTTACAAGCATAGATCGGGCAGTTCGGATATGCTGAGTCAATTGATTGAGGCCACTTTGCTTGGTCAACGTTACTATTAATATCAAATCCTAGCGACAGTTGGCTTGGTCAACGTCATCTATTAGTGAATGGGCGGTGGCCTCACTTAAACGTCACCGAATCCATTATTATTATTAATTAATATTATTATTATTATTATTTAGTAATCCAAATTTTACGATTGGAAAGCCTGAAAGGCTGATTTACTTGGCTAATTCCGAGTTGATTGAAGAGAAAATTATCCTAAATTCTCTGTATGCAAATTCAGCTCCCTCCTTAATTTTTGCATTTGAAAAAATTTATTTTCACTCCCTGCATGTAAGTTTTATATGTTTCAATTACTGATTTACTGAATTACTCTCAATTTTTTAGGTACAAAAAGAATGAAATAAAGTATAATTATTCCTAAATTCAATATTATTTAATTAAAATCTAGTGTATTTTCTATTAAATTGAGTACAGTCTAATCAATTCATCCTACTCTAATCAATTAGTATGAACTCCTGATCAATTGGTCAAACAGAAAAAGAATTGTGCTTGATATAAAATATACTAAATTCTAATTTGAATGTGCTGAATTTAGGAAGAACTATATTTATTTTTAAATTTTTTTATACCTATAAAAAATAAGGGTGATGTTCTCTCGCGATAAATATAACTGATCAATTACCGATTAATTTCTAATCGATCAAAGCTCCCCAATCGATTACCTCAATCAATTGGAGTAGCTCCAATTAATTGTAAACAACTTTGATCAATTCTCGATCAACTGGATTTGAAAAAAGAGTTACACTCAATTTGATAGAAAATATACTAGATTCTAATTATATGATACTGAATTTAGGAGGAATTATACCTTCTTTTGGACTTTTTACCTAAAAATAATAGGGGCAATTAGGTAAATCAGTATGTATTAGGGAGTTGAAGCAAATAGAAGTTTGTATGCAAAGAGCGAAAATGAACTTTTTCTGACATAGAGATTAATGATAAAGTTAAAGATGCAATTAGTAATTTAAAAGCAATTTACAGTTGATTGAAAATATAAACCCTCGAATTACCATCTATCTAATAATTTTCTTTTTCTTTCTCTCTATCTCACTTTCTTTCTTTCTTTCTTTCTCCTCATTCTCAACTCACCAAGGTCCCCATTAAAACCCAAGCAGGGCAATACGTGGCTATACCCTTCCTTATGAGCTCATTAATCCCGAAGATTAACGATTTGACACTACAAGAATATTCTAAAATAATGATGAAATTACTAACGGAATTTAATTCCATCACTAATTTAGCTACGGATATTATATTTTAGTCGCTAAGTCTAATTTAATGACTGAAATATAATTCAGTTGGTAAATTAAAAGGGTGTGTTTAAGGTTAATTTATGGTAATTTTGTATTTAGAGTTAATTTATGGTTACATTACTTATTTAAGTCTAAATTACTTGTTTAGTGATTTTATAGCTAATTTAGTGATCGTAATTTATCTCGTTCGCTAATTTAGTAACCGAATATAATTCAGTCACTAAATTAGAGGTTGAAATTCATTTTGATCATTAAATAACAACCACAATTCATTTCAGTCACTAAATAACGACCGAAATACTTGGCTAAATAGCGACCAAAATTCATTTTGATCACTGAATAGCCAATTTATCTCCCTTTTTTCTCATTCTCAACTTGTCAACTCCCAGGCTAAAGCCTAGGTAGGGCAATATGTGGCTCTACCGTTCCCTACGATTCAATTAATCTTGAAGATTATGCGATCCCAAAATTTTTTTCCTTGGACAACCTGGATAAATTGAAAAATACAAATAGATCATGACGGACGACCCAACTATCAAATCCGTTACGGCATATACATAGGCTTGAGTAATTTATAATTTAAAATTGAACCGATCGAATAAACCAAAATTGATTAAATTAATTTTTTTTAAATAAATCAAACCGATTCATAGAATTTTATCATCAAAATCAAACAAATCAAAATTGATCAATTGTCAAATTAATTGAATTTTTCTTATCGATTGTCAACCCATGGATTTATAATACAACAATCGATTGATAATATTTGGATTAAATCCATTTATAGAATTTAAAATCAAAATCAAACTTAATAGATCTTTTACTCACTAGTTGG
Source organism: Boesenbergia rotunda (assembly GCA_024364735.1). NCBI lineage: Eukaryota > Viridiplantae > Streptophyta > Magnoliopsida > Zingiberales > Zingiberaceae > Boesenbergia > Boesenbergia rotunda. The sequence goes on from JAGFNQ010000911.1 coordinate 499,237, forward strand.
CCCGAGCTGTGAAGAATCAACCAGCAATTCTAGCAATGGAACGATCGCGGCGTGTTCTTTCCCCAGAAGGATGGCTAGCTGAAGATGGAGGGAAGAGAAGATCTACGATCTCTTCTTCCTCGTGCACACAGGAAGATCTATTCAGTTTGATTTCGATTATATACCATGAACAATCAATGACTAATTAATTAGTGCATGAGGCAAAAACTGTCTTCCGGAAGTGAAGAACCGATATGCCAGCAAAGCAAAGATCCATGAGTGCTTACCAGCTAAGTGACAGTGCCTTGATGAGATCTACGTCGTCTGTGACAGTTAGCTTTCAGTTGGCCGTACGTTTCTGATGTCCTCGTAGTCCTACCTGTTGGCTGTCAACGCACGGGAAAGGACATACTGTGGCCAGAGGCCCAGAAGAGAATCCGGATTAAGCAATGGGAGATTTCAACCATTAATGACGAGTATTCTGTTAGACTTCTATGCTCAAGCCAGTTGGCTTTGTCTTAATTTAAATTATCATATATAATTTTAATTATATGATTATTAAATAATTATCTAATTAAAATAATAAAATATAAAATATAATCTGAAATTATTTGATTCAATTTAAGTAATCAAATAAAATCATTATTATTTGGAGGTAATAGTTTATAACATAATATAATATTTTACAATATTACCCTTTCAAATTTATTTAAATAATTTTATTAAATTTTAAATAAAATTTATTTAATTTATTAAAATTTTTATTAAAATATTAAATTAAAAAAAATATTCGACGACGACACCGACGTCGACGTCGATGTCGACCATCGGTGTCCGTGTAGGCAGTCGGTGTCCAACACTGGCGGTCGATTGTCGATGCCGACGACCGACGATCGGCAGCGGCCGCCGGCGATCGGTAGTGGCCGCCGGCGATAGACAGCCGACTATCAGCGTCGACCGCTGGCCGATCGACGTCGAGCGTTGATCGCGGGCGGCTGCCTATTGTCGGTGCCGACCGCCGGTGATCGGTCGTCGGCGTCGGTGGCCGGTGGCCGACGCATGTCGCCGACCATTGTTGTCGGTCGTCGGCCGTGAATAATGCTTCTGAAATTTAATAAATTGTAATGATTATTTTTATCTTAAATATAAATATTGAAGAATAATTTTGGAATGATAAGTTTCATAACCCCGGAATCAAGAAAAATCTTACTTTCCTAAGGTTTTCCGATTCCGGGTTACATGCCCATTTTGTTGACGTGTCGGACATCGATCATTACTTGAGAATCGCTGATTATGTAAACCAAACAAGATTTTCGTTGATAATCTTGGATGGATAATCAAGATTATTAAGGATAACTCTCAACCAAATGCACCTTTATTGTATTTGCCGGTGTTGAATGGGTGGCGCCCTCGTGTCAACGTTACTTAATCCATTACCACGTGCACCTCTTTCTCTGTGCAACTTGGGAATTCAATGGTCTCGTCGTCGTCGCCGTCGCTGACTGATTATGTGAGAAATTTTTCATCGACAATCAAAGTAAATTGAAAAATATTTATGGAGGCTCATGCAAATGATTAATATTTTTAGGTCAGTTTCTCACTAAAGAAAAAAAATCAAGGGCATTAATGCACAGTAACTACAACTTAAATCTTAGATATTTTATTATCCATTGGAAATATTTTATCTTTAACTTCAAATTACATTACTATTTATACTACTCAATATAAATCTCTAAAATCACACCATTAATTAGATACATGCATGCATTTATTCTATCAATGTACATAAATTCAAGATTCATACCTCCTCGGGTTGGTGCAGATAATACCTACACACATGGATATTTACTACAATAGATTTTAGGGTCAATATAAAAATATTTAGTTGGGCATCTGACCTCCCCATGCAAAGAGCTGCTATACTAGGGAAAATATCTCCAGTGATTTATTTTCCTCCAGAGTGTGTGTGGGGTCATCCTAGAGGGGTCAATAAGGTGATGACTTCACCTTTTACAGTAATAAATTCAAGATTTACATATCATCTTGGTTCTTGTATGTCAAATATTTACTATGCCTCAAGTATTCAAGTGTAATTCAACTTCTAACACTCACCCTTAAGCTTGAATCTTCTTTACTCCAAGCATGAAGCTCAATATTTGAAAATCATCAAATTGATGTCTTTAACATACTCATATTCAACATCTTTCTTTGCAATATATTCTCAAATAAAATGATATTTTACGTCAATATGCTTGCTACATTTATGAAACATCGAATTCCTTGCCAAACTTTGATCGAGCTGATTTATTATCAATCATAATCCTTGTAGCGTCTTCTTGCTCTAAATGAAATTTCTTTAATAATCTTCTCAACTATATAGCATGACAAGTATAAGAAGTAGTTGTAACATACTCAGCTTCATAAGTGGAAAATGTCACAATAGCTTATTTTTTTGAACTCCACGAAAGTACATTATTTCCCCTCCAAAAAATAAAATCAGTCATGCTTTTTCTATCATCAATGTCTCCAACAAAATCGCTATCATATTAACCCATCAATTTATAGTAGCTAGAGGATGAATAAAGAATATCATAATCAAAAGTACCTTTAATGTAACGAACTATCCTCTTAGCTGCCAACATATGAGACTCAGTTAGATTTTTCATATGAGACTCAGTTGGATTTTCTCTTAGTTGTACAAGTATCTCAAGTTCCCAATAAGAATTTTGAAAGTAGTTGGATTAATTTTCTCTTCTCCTTTCTTCATCTTGGATAATTGTTCTCTAAATTGCATAGGGGTATTAATAACTGGTTTACAATTGAACATATTGAACTTCTTAAGAATCTCTCTCATAATTTTCTTGTGATATAGAAGTTTCATCCTCCATTTACTTTATTTGGATTCTTAAGAAATAAGTCATGAGTCCTATTTTATTTATCTCATGGATATCTTGAATTCTTCAACCATTTTTTGATTATTTCCTATGAATATAAGATCATCTACATAAATACAAATAAGCAAGAAACCCTAACCTTTTTTCTTTCATATAGAGTGCATACTCGTGGGTGCATCTTAAAAATTAATTTCTTGCAAATACTTATAAGTCAATTATTCCAAGCTCTTGGTGCATATTTAAGATCATAAGGTATCTTCTTTAGCTTCAAAGTCTTGTCTTCATGCCCCTTAATCACATATCTAATAGGTTGCTCAATGTAAACATCTTTATTAAGATAACCATTAAGAAAGATAGATTTAACATCTAATTGATAAATTTTCCAAAGATTTGAACAACAAGAGATATCAACAAGTGAATTATCTCTAATCAAGCTACCGGAACAAATATCTCATCATAATTAATACTTTATGTTTGCTTGTAGCCTTTAGCAATAAGTCATGCTTTATACCTTTCTACTTCTCCATTTAGATTTTTCTTTATCTTATGCAGCCATTTGAGTCTAATAATCTCATGATTTTTTGAAAGAGATATTAACTCCCAAGTATCATTCTTCATAATGACTTGAATTTCTTTATCCATAGCTCCTCTCCATTTCTCATCATTTCATGCTTTTTCAAAGCTCAAAGGTTAAATATTTGCAAGTAAACAAAACAAACTCATTTCATCAATAGCATGAGTATCATTGTAGATGCTTTCAAGACTTCGATAATTTGGAGTCTTTTCTCCAAAAGATGATCTTGATAGTAGAGTAAATTCCTCTAGGATTTTTTGTTCCACGTCAAAATAAGATACGAAATCATAAGACCTTCTGTCTTAGGACTCCAATCCCATCCCATGATGCATCTATTCATGAAATGCATAATTCACAAAATTGTAAACACTTAAGGGGTGTTTGCAAATCCTTTCCTTCATACTTATTGTTAGAAGAGTAATCACGAGATCGAATAGCCCTTCAAAGTTTCACGAGCCAAAACCCTTTTTGTTTCCGGATGATCTACCTCTTGCAAGAAGAAGAATGCCACAACCAACCTTATTCAAGCTTTGCCTTGGATGTCCTTTGTAGAGCATGAGATAAGTGGGGCATCTCAGAAATTGCCCATGTCCATGTATCCCACTACCAACATCTCTCACTCATCCAAGTCAAGCCACAAAGACAATACTAAAACCATGTCACAAAAACCATATCAAAACTAGGTCACAATGACCATATAACGTGGTTTTTTAAGCATGTGCAATTATAGAAATTGCCAACATCTCCCACTAGTTCAAATGAAGAGATAGAGATAAAATAGCCACAAAGACTAGATGAGAACATCCAATTCATACTTGAGACAAAATAGTTTATGCGATAACATATGGTATGAATCACTTAGGATAAAATTGAGATTAATTTATAATCTCAAGGGTCTCACATAGTAGAGAAGCGGAGATTCATTATCCTACCACCCTCATCGTTGCTATAACACATATGGTATGAATCACATGCAACGATGTTTTCTCTTTGCCAATAAAGAGTGTATGTCTTTCTCAAATTTAACATTGTATAAATTTAGATCTAGACATTCCCATTGTCTAATCCTGAATTCAACTCATGAACTCTAATTTGGCCTCAAGTAGGTTTATTAAATGGTGGGTACATTTACTCTGATTATCATCAATTCATAAATGATATCATCTTGATACAACTATCAAGGTGACCATAACTTACAGACATGCCTCCGTTTATAGTTTTATAAACTGTCATATAAGCAATGATCTTACCTCTATTTATACTTAACAGATAGAGATGATTCTCCATATGAGTGGATTAATCTCCATTTGACAACTTGCTCACCGATACTTTATCATGACACTTTAACAAATACATATACATAGAATAAATCATGACATTTCATATATTTTATTATTTTTACAATATGTTATATTCTTCGAAGTTCGAAAGATTTTACATGTCCTTGAAATGACTCTTTAGTCAATAACTTAGTAAAAGGATTTACAAGTATAACACGTGTAGGGATGTACTCAAAACAAAAAAAAAGATTAATGAGGATTTTCCAACCTTGGGTGACCGGCCTGGCCCCACGGAGATTCCCACTGGCCGCCAAGGTAAATTGGGAAGTGCTCGCGGTAGATGGTCCAGAAGCCCAGCGTCCCAAGGTTAGCGCTCCATTTGGAGGAAAATTCTTACAAAATATGTCGTAGCTGAGGATCGAACCGCAGATGCCTGGGAAGACAACTAGTCGCCCTTCCACTGCACTATAGCCTCGGGGGCTAATGTGTAAGGATATACTCAAGAACTATCTTTTTCTTGACAATAATATCCCTTACATAATTATATTTAATAGTTATATGCTTGCCCTTGCTATGATATTTGAGATCTTTAGAAAAAGCTATAGCAGCTTGATTGTCATAGTACACTGTAACAGGACTTCCACTATCCTCAACAATTTTGTTATGCTTCAGGAACCTTCTTAACCAAATAACTTTTTGCATAGCTGCTGCACAAGCCACATAATCATCTTTCATTATCGATAATGCTACACAAGCCACACACTCAGTTTTCATTATCGACAGTGCTACACAAGCCGACTTCTTGCTATTCCATGAGATGACACCACCATTCGGCAAAAATGTATAGCAAATGTGGATTTTGTCATCAGGGTTCCTTGCCCACCTACATCTGTATAACCCTTCAAGCTCATCTTTCCTTGGAAACATAGATAATAATCTATTGTTCTTTTAAGATATCTAAATATCTTCTTTATCGCTTTCTAGGGTCTTGATTTTGCGTTTGATTAGAAATGGCTAACCAAGCCAATATCATAGTTAATATCAAGACGTGTATATAACATAGTATGCATTAAACTACCTATGATATTGACATATGATTTTTTCTTCATGCCAGCTATTTCTTCAAGAGTCTTGAGACACATACTTGTGTTCAGAACTATACATTTCACCATAGGTGTTTGCTCAATGTTGTAATATGATATATTGAAGTGATGTAACATCTTAGGAATATAAGCCTTTTAAACAAACCCAAGAACCTTTTTGATCGATCTCTTATGAATGACTTATTCCAAAACTCGATTATTTTTTATAGACTCCATTTATTTATCCATTGTAACTTTTTATTTTTTTTTCTAAGCATCTCAGTGCTTCCTCAACCATTCGAGGTTCCTCATCATCAACTGGGAGAATCATAAATATCTTATTCTCTATATCAAACATTCTCCGAGAAATAATCTGACGACTGCTTCTTCGTAGGTTGAATTATTGAGAAATCAACTCATTTATTGGCAAATCCCTCCCACTAGGTTGACTAGATTTAGACATCCCTTGTGACACTTGATTTGTGGATAAAGTACCATCCTTTTCCTCTATTACAAATAGAGGAATAATTTTATCGAATTTACCTCTCGTTGGAACTCAGTTTTGAGAAAAGTAACATCTCTTGATTCTATTTCGGAGATGGTTGAATCTTATTGCTCACCAATGAAAACATAACCGTTGAGGTCATAATACCTACAAAGCTATACTTTTTAATCTCAATTCTAATTTTTCATATTTGTGAGTCTTATCGTAAACAAAAGCAGTTGACCCCTAAGGTCTCAGATTACTCAAATCTGATTTTTTGTCTGTCCAACGTACATATGGAGTAGATGAAACAAACTAAGAAGACACTTGGTTAAGTATATAAGTTGTTGCTAATAATATATCTCCCTAATAGGAAATTGACAAATTATCTTGAGTCATCATAGACCTAACCATATCTAGAAGAGTTCAATTTTTTCTTTTAACAACCCCATTTTGCTATAGAGTTCCTGGGATTGTTTAAGGGTGTCAATTTGGGTGGGTCGGGTCGGGTTCGGGTCGGGTTGGAAAAAAAAATTTTAACTCCCAACCCGAATCCGATCTGAACCTGAATTCAACCCAAAATGCCCAAACCCGAACCCAAACCCGACCAACCCGATCAATCCGAACCCGACCCAAATAACCTGAAAAAACCGATTCAAAACGTCTTTTTTCACTATTTTCCCTATAATCCTTCACTTTTATCTCAATACTCCATCATGATCATATTAATATTGATATTAATATACATAAAAATATCTTAATTTTTAAAATAAAATTTGATTTAACCCAAAAAATCACTAAACATTAAATTCGGGTCAACTCGAACCCAACCCAAACCCGAAAATTTTCAACCCGAATCCGATTTTTTTCGGGTCAATTCGGGTTGGGTCATCGGGTCGTGTTGATTTTTGACATCCCTAGGATTGTTAGTTGTCTAATAATCCCTTTATTATTACACATTGTCTTGAACTGATCAAATAAAATTCACCCCACGGTCAATGCATAAGGTTTTAACCTTATGATCTAATTGATTCTTAACTTCATTCAAATAACGTTTGATGCAAATACACATGACCGAAACATCACCGAAACACGTGAAGTTTTCAATAAATATAATAAAATAGGAATCTCCATGTCTAACCTTCACATTCATCATACTAAATATCCGAATGAAGTAATTGCAATGATGATTCAGCTCTAATAGCCTTACCAAATAATTTTTTAATTTCTTTTCTAGCAAGACAATGCTCATATACAACCAAGTTAATTTTAGCATGAGCATCTAATAGACCCTCTTTAGTTAATCTATTCATTCACTTTTGTTCCATATGTCCTAATATAATATGTCATCATTAATATTAGCATTACTAGTAGGTGTAATGTTTAAAAAATAACCATTAATTTCATAATTAATATCCGGTTCTATATCAAGAATCATAAACCATTTGTTACATAATTTCATAATTAATACCCTCGCTCTGATACCACTTGTTGGAGATCGTGCGATCGACAAGAGGGGGGTAAATTGCCCCTACAAATAAAAATAATCTTTTATTCTTTCTTAACAATGATATACATTAGTTAACGAACAAAACAATAACATAAGTATTAACTAAACAAAAGCAAAGAGAGGCACAAATAGTTTACTTGGTTTGCAACTAGGAAGGTTGCTAATCCAAGGCAAAGTAAAGCACGTACTCCAAATATACTCCTTGAGGCGGAGAAACCTCTTACACAATGAAAAACTCAGAGAGACAATGAAAACTAAGCAAGGAAATTCGTATACAGTCGATTGATTGAATGTAACTGAGCTCTGGGAATCTATTTATAGCCCCAGTGAAGTTTATTCGATCTCGGCAGTCGGGGATCCTGACACATCCGAGTGCTTAGGGGCGCCTGACACATAGCTCAGGGGTTATCCAATTCGCAACGTTTGCGAATGGATACTTCTGGATGAACTTTGGCTTCTCGGGCGCCTGTATTCACTGGGGCGCCCGTGTTCGGAACACGGCTGCTCGAGTGCATAGGGGTGCCCGGAAACACGGGCGCTCGAGTGTATAGTGGCACCTAAGTTGACTTTGGTCAGCTTTTTGCTGACCAATTTTTCGGCGGGTCTTCTTAGGTGATCTTGGGCCTTCTAGTGTTGGGCTGATCCGAACTCTGCTCCAACCTTTTCCTCGAGCGTGCTTCCTCTCGGCTTCTCGTCCCTTGGACGTCACATGCGCCCTTCTTGCTCCACCGGCATACTCTTCCGCAGTCCTCCGCGTCTCTCGGATGCACTGAGCCCGTGTGTTCCCTTCCCATGTTATCTTTCTCGTATTGCTGCGTCTTTCACTCGATTTCCTGCACTCCTAAGCTCCTGCATATTTAGACATAAGGATCAAACACAACAGGATCTAACTTGACTCGGTTGACCATATCAAAACTCATCTAGGATACTTACAATTCATATGTATGTAATTTTTGATTTACTCGTTGCAAATTTGATTTGATATACAAACTCAAGTGATAACAAAGTTCCCACTCATCATTCATACAATCCAATCTAATTAATATTGGTTAATTTTATACACACATCTCATCAAATAAGTTAATCATTATATGAACAAATCATGAAATGAACAAATCATGAAATGAACATCATTTTTAAGATTGTATACACATAACATTTTCAAGTTTATCAACACATAACAAAACATTAAATAAGTTTGTTAACATATAACAAAATATTAAATAAGTTTGTTAACATATAATATAACATTGATATGTTAACACATAACTAAAGACTAGAAACAACTCTAATAAACTAGATAAGTTATTACTACTCCTACTAAGAAAGACATTAGCGTAGTAGTAATTTTTGGAGGAAATGTTCCTTTTTCGGAGAGTTAACAAAATAAATTGAAATTACACAAATTTCAACTTATCTGTTGAGTGGCCTGAGATACCTTTTATGCAGAGTGCAATCTCCCGAACTGGAATTCCCGACCTGAAATTCCCAAGCTGAGTCTCCGGAGTAGAATCTCCCGACCTGAGTCTCCCAAGCAGAATGTCTGAGTCTCCCAAGCAGAATCTCCTGACCAGTATCTTCTGAGCAGAATCTCCCGACTAGTATCTCCCGAGCAGGTTTCCCGAACCGAACGTCTCGAACTGGTTTTCCCGAACCGGACTTCCCGAACCGGTCTTCCTGAACCAGACTTCCCGAACCGCTCTGGAAGAGTTGCTAAGGTCTGCGTAATGCAGTTTCCTTGAAACAGATTTGTCCTTCTCCGACAATGCTTCGAGGTTCCGATGGACGTTTATCTCTTAGGATACAATAGCGGGACCACGTGCACAACGAAGCACTCGTTGCTTGAACTGAAGAAGTACCCAAACGCTACTAGGGAAAAAACACGGGGAGTCAGGAACAAGGTGGAAGACAATCTTTTTTCTCTACCTTCTCTATCTTTTGCTCTCGGTCACAACCCCTTTCTATAGGGCTCAAACCTCCGCAGTAATCAATGATCGAATTAACGTCATTTACTGCCAATTAACCATCCAGATCCAAACGTCCGGGGGTTACTGATTTTGTATTAATCAACAGTTAATGCATCCATTACATTTGAGAAATTTTTTTTGTAAAACGTTGGTTTATCTGCTTGGACAAAATTTACCCCGATCGATCGAGCACTCACACGAGTCTACTTGGTTCAGTACAAATCCGGGTCCTGGATTTGCACCCCCCTGCGTACCCACGCGTGAGAGAGAGTCTCTCCCCTTGAATTTGTTCACAACTAACATGCTTGTGAAACAATATAAACCAACAATTATGCCTTAAGACTCCCAATATGGGACTAAAGTCTCATTCACAATGGAATATCTTTATTCTCCACCTCCCTTTCCATTCACTAGAAACTCTCAATGTGGGACTAAAGTCCCATTCACATTGGAGCATCTTTCCTCCCCACCTCCTTTTCCATTCACACTATATCCAACAGTAATTAACTCAAATCCAATCTTTCTTGGTTCAGATAAGACAATCTCAGGAAGACTGTCTTCAAGATTCTCTATTGGATCCACATGCGGATCCTCTTCTGGATCTTCCTCAAACTCTTTAGCATCCTCTTGATCTATATTATGAAGTAGCTTCATACACAACTCTACATATAAGATACGTCCTTCAGAGAGTCCTCATATATGGTGTACTACTTCATTGGGTTGTATCGGTAGCGATTGAATCAAAACCCAAAATGATAATTGTCCAGGATTGAAAAATCTTGTTGCTCGAGTTTTCAAAATAATGCATCGAGCCTTTTCATGTGCCCCCTAACTACTCAAGAAGGATTATACACTATCTCCTCGATAGCTTCCCTCAACTTATTGCATCATATATCATGACGAGTCATAGTGTTTATTATCCGCGACATATAAAATTGAAATAATAAAGTCAATATAAAACTGATAAACTAATAATAAAACCAGTTTAATTCAATTCAAAATATGCATATAACCAATACTCTAAGAATACCGAAGACAATTAATAGGTACTAGAAAAATTCTTCTAAATTTTCCTAACTCAAATATAAATAATTTTCTCTTATTTAAATTTATTTTTTACTAAGAAAAATGTAATTTAAAAATCCTAAATAATTCTGAAAAATATTCTAAAACAAAATTAAAATGTTAATATAAAATCGTAAATCGGTCACTGTCAATAAGTTTAAGAGAAAATAGACTCTAGAGTTGAAGCTGAATCCGAGCACTTGAATGTGAATGCTCCAATTTTACCGCCATGCCAAATCTAATAAGAACTTATCTATTTGGGCCTTTGCCGAGACCCATTTTTTCATATGCACGATTCAAATGCATTAAAAGCAGATTTCAAATCCAGCCTGATTAATCAACATGTATTGTGTTAATTAAAAAAAATATTACTAAATAGTCAGAATTGATGGATCAAATAGACAAATAAAATTAATTAAAATTTTAAATTTAATATTTTTTTAATTTATCTTTTCTTATTAAATTATATCATTTTATGTTTATTTTCATATTAAATTATTTTTTATTTATTTATAAAAATTTATTCTGGACGGTATTCTCACCATCCAAATTATCGTTAAAAAATATTAACATTTGCTGCCAACACATTTCTTCCAACATGCAATTAACGTGCAAAAAAAAATTTGCTTTTTTTAACGCATACGAAATCTAAACCATACGAAATCTAATCCAGCGCCAGTCCAGCGCCAGCTCATCTCCAACAAAACCGCAATGCCGCCATCCACTGCAATCCCTTCGTTCGTCGGTCAAAATCTAAGGACTGACTTCCTGATCATCCACCGGTCAAAATCGGAGGACTGATCTCAAATGTGTTCAGATCTGGACACAGTCGCAAATCACGACTAGGTTTGTGGCATAGGGATGACGGCAGATCGCGAGAAGTTCGTAATCTCATCCAACGACGACAAAACATGATAGAGTAATCTCCGTTGACGATTCCGCTGTCCTCAAAGAAGGGCCACGAGTTATATTAGCTCTTAGACGGATTGACGGGATATCAAAGAACAACGGATCATCTTTCGCCACTTCAAAACCGACCACAAGGCATAACAGTTTCAAGTGATTCTTTTCCTGAACGAATATAATTTTCGAAGTGCATAGTATTATTTGGAAGCATTATACCTCGAACGTGCACAGTGAGTACAAACTCGAACATGTATTTCAAAAATTGCTCTGATTCCAATATTTACCGAAATGCGTGATTTATTTGCAAATCCTTTCATTTGTATTTGTATTTGTTATTGGACGAGCAATCACGAGATTGAACTACCCTTCAACGAGCCAAATCCCTTTTTGTTTCTGGATGATCTATCTCTTGCCAGAAGAGGAAGAAAGACACAACTAACCGTGTTCACGCTTTGCTCTGGACATGCTTGATAATGGAGTAGAGTATGAGATAAGCGGGCAGTTTTAGAAACTATCTATGTTCACATATCCCATTATCAACATCTTCATTAAATTCTATATCTTTGTTAATCACAACTCTTCCTTTATATGAATTGTATTGTCACATCTCGAAAGTATACTTATCTGTCAAACTGGATGGTATTCCTAGTTACAATATGAGAAATAATCGATACCAAACCGATACAAGATAACATAAACATCGCTGCAATATACAAATTCTAAGTTTATAAATGTTGATACGTGTATATATGCATTGACATGTGAACATACATAACGAGAAATAAAAGGGTGAATAACTTTAAATCCCCTATATTTTCTATCAAGTTACATTTTACCCCTATATTAAAAAATAATATTTAACCCCATTATTTTTTATTGAGTTGCAGAGTCCAATACGAAGATAAAACTATAAACAAAGGCAACAGAAAATAACTCAAGTATCTCAAAAGAAATCCAAACTCGAGTGAGACCAATAACCAAGACTTCTAAGCAACGTAACACATCTTCTACTTGCTAACTTGGAAATAAAAAGAAAACCAAGGGATAATGGGTATATGACTCAGCGGGTATATATAAGATAGTGCAAGATAGATACTAGGTGTAAGGAGTCAAAAAAAAAAAAAAAAATAGTATCAGATAATAGTACTTACTATTAGAGTAAGATCACCAATATAATCATTTGTTAACAAAAAATATAAACAACAACATAACCCTCCACTAACTTACTCAATTAGGTATAGCAATAAATCGAGAGTATGTATAGTACATCCAAAAATTACCTACATAAAACCAACACATAACAAGTTTTGATTGTATGCAACAACATACTATAAGTACCCCAGGAGTGTTTTGATGTGATCAACCAAGTCAAATTAGGTTCTGGTTGTTTTTGATCATTGTGTCTAAGTGTGCAGGAGCTTAGGAGTACAAGAAATCAAGTGGAAGACCCAGCAGACGAAAAGGATGGCACGGGGAAGGGAGCTGATGAGCTCGGTGCATCTGAGGGGCGCAGAGGCTTTGGAAGAGTACACTGGTGGACGAGAAAGAAATGCGTGACGCCCGAGGGATGAGAAGCCAGGAAGAAAGCCGGTTGGAGGAGAAGGCTGAAGTCAAGTTTGGGTGAGCTCAACTCTGGATGACTGAAAATCACCCACACAGACAAAAGCTAAAAAAGTTAATACAGGAGTTGACCTTGACCAATTGGTCAACTAAGGCACTTAGTTGCCACTGGAGGCGCCTTAGTTGACTCGAATGAGTTCTGCACAAAACAGAACTGAGACGTCTCAGGTTGGAACTGAGGCGTCTTAGGTCGTAACTGAGGCGTCTTAGGTCGGAACTGATGCACCTCAGATCAAAAAATTATCAATAGTTATCGTTGGCGTCATGGATAAAATCTTATCCAACTGAGGCACCTCAGATCATAACTGAGACCCTCAGTACCACGTCAACATAATAGTAACTTCTTACTTTGGGTTATAAATACCCCCTAGAGCTAGGAATAGTGGACAACAACTGTATTAATCGTTTCCTACTCTATTATAAATACCCCATAGATAGGGTGGCTGAAGTTAAGGGAGACCAACTAGCTTCCTGTCGATGCTACAGTGTGGAAGTTAGGACAGAAGCTAGCAAGAACCTGAGGACCCATGAAGCTCTACAAATTGACCTGGCCAATCCCCGAGCAAAGAAAGGAGCCAAATGGGAGCGCCAGGAGGTCGAGAGCGAGGAAGTACAAATTCATCCTCAACAGGCTGGAGGAATCACAAGAATTGTTGTTGATCTTGTGCCAGAACATAGAGGTCGGTTGATCAGTTGCTTGGTGGACCATCGGGATGTGTTCGCATGGGCTACTAAAGAAATCAAAGGAGTCCCTCTCGCCTTGGCCACATATCGGTTGCATATCACTCCAAGAGCTTGATAGGTGAAGCATAGGCGAAGACACTTTGATCCAAAGCAAGACAAGATAATTAGAGAGGAGGTCACAAAGTTGTTGAAGGACGGGCATATCAAAGAAGTTCAATTCCCGACTTGGCAGGCGAATGTTGTACTAGTCCCTAAGCTGGGGGGGCGGGTTTGTATCGACTTTCTTGATTTAAATAAAGTCTATCCTAAAGACTGTTACCCTTTGCCTCGCATTGATCAGCTGATAGATTTTACTTCCATTTGTGAATTTATTTCGATGTTGGATGCATATCAGGGATACCACCAGGTTCCCCTTGCTCGAGAGGATCAAGAGAAGGTCAGTTTCGTAATGACGGATGGTACTTACAGCTATAATGTAATGTCATTCGAGTTACGCAATGCAGGAGCAACCTATCAACGGATGATGAACAAGGTGTTCCGACACTAGATCGAACTGAACATTGAAGTGTATGTGGATGACATCTTGGTGAAGATAGAGAAAGGAAAGTATATGATTTTCGATTTGGAGGAGACATTCGCTACCTTAAGGGCAAATGTGCAAGATGCATCAGTGATGTCCTCCTCGAGTGTTTCAATGTTTAACAATATCCTTAAGTTAGTGATACATTGAACAAGAGAAGGGTAGTTAAGAAAACAATACCAAAGTGAAGAAAAGTCCTAGTTAACCTAGGTAATAAGTCCTGTTTTGAAGAATTGGGCACTAAGTCCTGATCATGGATTGGGCAATAAGTCCTGGCCGAGGGTTGGGCACGAAGTCCTGATTCGAGGAATTGGGCAATAAGTCTTGGCCGAGGGCCGGGCACTAAAGTCCTGACATAGGGTTGGGCAATAAGTCCTGGTTGTGGATTGGGTACGAAGTTCTAGTGAGTGAAGCTGGGCAAAAGTCCTGGTGAGCAAAGCTGGACAATAAGTCCTGGTCGTAAGATTGGGCAAAAGTCCTGGTGAGTGAAGTTGGGCAAAAGTCCAACCGGATGGGTTGGGTGGCAACCTTCTCCTGAGAGGAGTAGGCGAAAGGCGCGTTCCCCGGGAAGGTAACACAGGCGTCGGTTCGACTTAGGATTTCACGAAAATCTGAAGTCAGAATCAATTAGTTAAGGCTAAGATTATATATGTGCTTATCTTGTGTTTGTATATCTTGCAGGTACCTAAAATTGGAGGCAAAGTAGGCAAACAAACACACAAAACTGCTGGAAAGCTGCTCCAGGGCACCCCCAAGCATTCAGGCGCCCTGGATACCAGGCACCTGGATGATCCAGGCGCCCTGGATGGTCTAGGGCGCACTTTTGAAAATAATCTTACTTGAGTTTGGAGAATTTTCCAGGACACTTAGGGAAATGTCCTTGTAGTTAACAAGGTTTCCTAGAATTGTGTCAGACTGGAAAAAAATCCAAGTCAAGAACTTATTTTCAAAATCCTTTTGTCTTTTAGAATCAATTTGAAATAATATTTACTTGAGTTTGGAGAATTTCCAGGACACTTAGGAAATATCTTTGTAGTTAACAAGGTTTCCTAGGATTGTGTCAGACTGGAAAAGAAACCAAGTCAAGTCAAGTATTATATTTTTAAAGCAATAATAATATTAAAAGATTTTTTATATATTTGTTAAGTACAAAAATTTTTCAAAGTACTAATATTTGTTAAGTACAAAATATTTTTCAAAGTACTAAGTGTAAATTTCTTTCAAAATACTAATTTTTCTAAATGCACTATATTTCTCTAAGTGAAAATATTTTTCTAAAGTACATAATTTTTTTAAGTGAAAATCTTTTATGAGTGCAATTATTTTTGAAAATCTTTTCTAAATGAAAATTTTTCTATGACAATATTTTTTTAAGTGCAAAAATTTTTTAAGTTCAAAGTATTTTTCTAAAAAGTACAAAATATTTTTCCAAGTGCACAATACATTTTAAAGTATAATTTTTTTTGGCGCAATTTAAGTACTTAGTTTTTTTTCAAACAAAAAGGCAAGAGTTTCGAAAATTATTTTATCAAAAATGATATGTGTTCAAAGAATTATATTAGGTACTTTCAAAAGGAAAAGGAATTTTTTTTGAAATTTTCATTGTTGGTGCAAGTTTGTTTTGTTATTTTTTTGATGTATGACAAAAGAGGAGAGTGAGCTTAAGTTAGGAAATTTTTTCTCCCAAAGGAATGGAGAGCTTAAGTTTTTTTGTCCCATAGGATCAAAATGTAAATCAAAATATTTTTTTCAAGGATCAAAGTTTAAATCAAAATGTTTTTCCAAGGATCAAAACTTAGATCAATTTTTTCCATTTTATCCCATGGATCATAACTTAACCCTTTAATCCAATCTAACTTAAGATATTGTCAAACATCAAAAAGGGGGAGATTGTTGGTGCAAGATGCATCAGTGATGTCCTCCTCGAGTGTTTCAATGTTTAACAATATGCTTCAGTTAGTGATACATTGAACAAGAGAAGGGTAGTCAAGAAAACAGTACCAAAGTGAAGAAAGGTCTTAGTTAACCTAGGCAATAAGTCCTGGTTCGAAGAATTGGGTACTAAGTCCTAATCATGGATTGGGCAATAAGTCTTGGCCGCGGGCTGGGCACCAAAGACCTGACCGAGGGTGGGGCACGAAGTCCTGATTCGAGGAATTGGGCAATAAGTCCTGGCCGAGGGCTGGGCACCAAAGTCCTGGCATAGGGTTGGGCAATAAGTCCTGGTCGTGGACTGGGCACGAAGTCCTAGTGAGTGAAGCTGGGCAAAAGTCCTGGTGAGTGAAGTTGGGCAATAAGTCCTAGTCATAAGATTGGGCAAAAGTCTTGGTGAGTGAAGCTGGGCAAAAGTCCAACCGGATGGGTCGGGTGGCAACCTTCTCCTGAGAGGAGTAGGCGAAAGGTGTGTTCCCCGGGAAGGGAACACAGGCGTCGGTTCGACCTAGGGTTTCACGGAAATCCGAAGTCAGAACCAATTCGTTAAGGCTAAGATTATATATGTGCTTGTCTTGTATTTGTATATCTTGCAGGTACCTAGAATTGGAGGCAAAGCAGACAAACAAACACACAAAACTGCTGGAAAGCTGCTCCAGGGTTCCCCCATTGAACCAGGGTCCCCCCAAGCATCCAGGCGCCTTGGATACCAGGCGCCTGAATGATCCAGGAGCCCTAGATGGTCTAGGGCGCCCTGGATTGGTGCTTATCAGCCGCTGCGAGTTTGACACGAAGATGAGGTTTGACCAAGGCTTGTGAGGCACCCCATAGCAACTCAGGTGCCCAAGACAAGGCTATATAAAAGGGTTCGACCCCTCAACTCAGAACACCAATCACAACGACATTCTAAGCGTTCTATGTGAAGAAAAAGTGCAAGAGGCGAAGCTCTGCGACCAAGGAGGCTCCAGGAGGAAGTGCGCGACACTTCTGAGTTCCAGATCAGCCGGGCGTTCGACTTTTCTGTTTTGGTTTGCTTTTACTTTTGTACAATTAATTTCCTTATCTTTTTTATTGTAAAACGGGCATTGTAAGACGAGTTTCTCCGCCTCCGAAAAGTCCGGAAAGGAGACCATTAGTGCACGGGCGTTTCCCGTGCTTAGGCCTTGGATATACTGACCTTGGGGGTTGGGAACCAAGTTAAAATCCGTGTGTATACTGAGTTGTTCTATTTTCGTTCTTTATTATTTCCACTGTTACTAACCCTCTGATTAGAACGAACGAGAATCGAAAGACAAGTTTTCGAAAAAAAATTTTACGAGTCGATATTCACCCCCCCTCTATCGACGGCACCGGTCCCCACAAAATGGACTGAAATTAAACCCCGCTAAATATTTATTTGGGTTGAAAAGTGGGTGGTTCCTTGGGTACATGGTAACAGAAACAGGAATTAAATCTAATTCTGAGAAAGTGCAAGCTAACCTCAATATGCCATCTCCTCGTAATTTCAAAGACGTGTAGCGGTTTAATGGAAGAATTACAGCCCTATCCCGGTTTATATCCATATCTGTCGACTAAACTCTACCTTTCTTTAAAATTGTAAGGAAGGCAGTCAAATTCGAATGGGATGATCAATGCGAGATTACTTTTACAAATTTGAGAACATACCTCTCTGAACTCTCCATCCTATATAAGACATTGGAAGGAGAAGCGTTGTTTATCTACTTGTCTGCAGCTGAACAAGCAGGCGATGCACTTATTCGTGAAGAGGGCACTACTCAATATCCCATTAATTTCTTTGGGCATCTCCTTAAAGAGGCAGAGACTCGATATACTACCCTGGAGAAATTGACATATGCCTTAGTGTTGATGGCACGAAGGCTGAGGCCGTATTTTTTGTCGCATCCCATTGTGGTGCTTACTGTTAGATCGTTATGCCTTGCTAGAGGGGGTGAATAGTAATTTCTTGGTTTGTTCTTCCTAAAAGGTTAGTTGCGCAAGCGGAATATACTAAAATAAAACTAAACAATGCTAACAAACCTATTTACGTGGTTCGGAGATGAAGACTCCTACTCCACGACAGTCCGTGAGGTGGACGATCCCTCGATCTTTTGGCGGATCACTCCCCGGATGCCCTCCGGCTAGCTCGTGTAGCTCCTTGTGGATAGAGAAATCTCGCCACAACCTTGAACACACTTCTGAGCTTTACAGACTACTAACAAGCCCTAACCAAGCTTGTTTCGTCAGAAGCTCCCAGCCCAAACTGAGTTCTCTTAAATAGAACTCAAGGCTGAAAAACACCCGACCAGTCGACTGCTCCCAAGGTAGTCGACTGGTCCCACTGAAATTCGACCATTGCAGCTCAACGTTCGAATTTCAGCTGACTCAACCAACCGCTACCAGTCGACTGCTCCCAGGGGCAGTCGACTGGTCCAGGGTCAGAAATCTTCTGTGAGTTTCTGTGTTTGCTGGTAGTCGACTGTTATATTCCCAATCGATTGCCCAGCTAACAAACACACTCTTCCTCACTCCAATGACCCTCCTCCACACGTGCATTCAGGTACTCTCCCTTGGCTTGCCCCTTGAAGTCTTCTTTCGCCGGCTATCGTCCCTCGGATACGCACACAAGTCTTCCCTTGGCTTGCCTCCATACCATCCTTCACGTGTACCCTTTGAAGTCTACTTCCCGGCTTGCCCTTGGAGTCCTCCTCCCTCGGCTCTCGTCCCTTCATGACTTAGCTGACTCTTCACCAGCAGCCTTGACTGTTGCCTTCGCGCCCTCTTCGTCTTCGTCTCCCGTCCCTCGAATGCACACAAGCCTCCAACATGCCTCCATGCTATCCTTCACGCATGCCTCGAAGTCTGTACCCCTCGGCTCATCATTCTTGCCATCCATAGTCCCTCGAGTGCACACAAGCCTCCAGCTTGTCTCCATGCCACCCTTCACCGTACCGAAGTCATCCAACTAAGTCCATATGTGTAACCTGCACATCCTGCACACTCACATACACATATTAGAACATAAGGGAAAACCTAATTTAAACCCTTTGCCCAAACATCAAAACACATGGTCACTCCGGACCATAGATTGCCTCAACAATCTCTCCCTTTTTGATGTTTGGTAATACGTTTAAGTTAGGAAAAACAAATAGCAATAACAATGCTAAACAAACATTTGGACTTACGTTACCAAGACTCCACCTTGGACTTACACCACCAATGCATATGTAATGCAAATAATCATGGATCCTATCTCAAGGCATCTCATACACCTAACCTTCCCAAGTTAGGAATTTTTCCAAAAACGGGCTTTTTAAAACCTATCCCAAGGCTCCCCCTATATTGGACTTACAAAGGTTTTTTAAGAACCTCTCCAAGGTTCCCCTTACGCCAAGAATGGAGCAACCATGCTCCCCCTTCACCTAGGCTCCCCCTAGACCTAGGATTTCTTGCAAAGGCATGTTTGGTTTCCCAAATTAAACCCAACACTTCTCCCCCTTTGCCATACATTAAAAAGACCCTAACAATATCCCAATCATTGGATCTTTTAACCCCTAATGATCATAAACAACGTGTACTAACCCCCCATACACTTGTTTTACATCATTTGGACACCATTCAGCTGCTGAACACCCAATTCAGCCCTGACCAGTCGACTGCTCCCCAGGGCAGTCGACTGATACTCTGCAAATCAGAATTTTAGCTTTTCTGGCCAAATTCAGAAATGCGCCAGAAATTCTACCCTTCTGAGAGTTTCTGTGCTTGCTGGCAGTCGACTGTTATATTCCCAGTCGACTGCCCAGCTTACAAACACACTCTTCCTCACTCTAATGACCCTCCTCCACGCGTGCCTTTAGGTACACTCCCTTGGCTTTCCCCTTGAAGTCTTCTTCCGCTGGCTATCGTCCCTCGGATGCGCACACAAGCCTTCCCTTGTCTTGCCTCCATGCCACCCTTCACGTGTGCCCTTTGAAGTCTACTTCCCGGCTTGCCCTTGGAGTCCTCCTCCCTTGGCTCTCGTCCCTTCATGACTTAGCTGACTCTTCACCAGCAGCCTTGACTGTTGCCTTCGCGCCCTCTTCGTCTTCGGCTCCCGTCCCTCGGATGCACACAAGCCTCCAACTTGCCTCCATGCTATCCTTCATGCATGCCTCGAAGTCCGCACCCCTCGGCTCATCATCCCTGCCATCCATGGTCCCTCGGGTGTACACAAGCCTCCAGCTTGTCTCCATGCCACCCTTCACTATACCGAAGTCGTCCAGCTAAGTCCATATGTGTAACATGCACATCCTGCACACTCACATACACATATTAGAACACAAGGGAAAACCTAACTTAAACCCTTTACCCAAACATCAAAACACATAGTCACTCCGGACCATAGATTGCCTCAACACTTACTAACAGTCCACTCGGGCGAATCCTCACAAATCCAGAGGCCTCGGGACGATTAATCAAGTGGACGATAGAGTTGAGTGAGTATGGGATTGAGTACCACCCCCGAAAAGCTATCAAAGCTCAAACTCTAGCCGACATGATACTCGAAGTCGCCCTAGGACCTGCAGCTGGTGAGGTTTGGAAGATTTATGTTGATGGCTCATCCAATAACAAGTATAATGTTGTATGGTTCTGATGATTTCTCCTAGAGAAGACGTACTACAATTATCCATCCGACTCAACTTCTGAGCCACCAATAACGAGGTTGAATATAAGGCAATATTGGTTGGGCTTCAAGCAGCCAAGCAGGTGGGAGCTACTCGAGTTATATTGCATTCAGACTCGTAACTCGTGGCTCAGCAGCTAAAAGGAGAGTTCAAAGTTAAAAATGAGCGTCTGCAGAGGTATGTGACTATATATAAGCAACTAAAATATTATTTTACTGAAGTTGTTATGTAGAAGATATCTCAGACGGATAATGTTAAGGTAGATGAGCTAGCCATGATTGGGAGCTCCCTTGCACTATGGACGTTGGAAGAGTCTAGTGCTCTAGAAGGAGTCGTGGCCCAGTTCGATGAAGAAACTGTTGATGCAGTCTGACCCTGATTGTTGTTTTGGTGTTGACACCGATTTTAGTTTAGGTCAATGAGATGAGTTTGGTTTAAGTCCTGGTCGGGGACTGGGTACGACTCCCGGTGAGTGAGGCCGGGTGACTGAAACTCTGGTGAGTGAAGCTAGGTCCTAGCTTGGGAAGCTAGGTTGACTTAGACCCTTGTGATTGAAGCCAGGTCCTAGCTTGGGAAGCTAGGTTGGATGAAACCCTGGTGAGTGAAGCCAGGTCCTAGCTTGGGAAGCTAGGTTGAATGAAGTCTCAGTGAGTGAAGCTGGGCACGGAGTCTTGATCCAGGGGACTAAGCACAAGCCAGAGAAGGCTAGGAAGCCTGTTCTCTTGACTTATGGTGGAGTTGGCCTTGGCTGGATCGATCTGGTGACCGATCAGGGAAGTTGGCATGAACTTCCGTTGTGGATCGGTCTGGTGACCGATCAGGGAGAGAACAGAAACTTTGTTTGGCTTCTGTTCGACTCCTGATCGGTCTGGTGACCGATCAGGGAGAGATCCTGATCGTTCTGGTGAACGATCAGAGGGATCTCAGAACGATCAGAGGGATCTCAGAGTCCTTCTGTGAAGAATCGTGATCGGTCAGGCTGATCGATCAAACATCGCTAGCTCCTCCTTATGACCGATCAGGCTGGAGCCTGATTGGTCAGAGAGTGCTCTGATCGGTCCCCAGACCGATCAGGCCACACCCTGATCAGTCAGGTGATCGATCAGTAGGTTCGGCCTGCGAAGCTGGAGAATCCTCAGAAAAGGGATGGATCGGTCTGGTGACCGATCCACGACTTGGGATCGATCTGGTGACCGATCACTAGAAGTCGCGATCTGAGTTTTCTCACTGTGGACCGATCAGGCTAGAGCCTGATCGGTCTGGGCCTATCCTCATCGCTCCGGTGATCGATCAGGGTCCTCTCTGATCGGTCCGATGACCGATCAGAAGCTGAACTTTAATTTAAAATGCGCTGTCAGAGTTCTGATCGCGCTCTGAACACTACTGATTTCGCTCTGATTTTCTCTGTTATTACTGATGCGAGTTTGATTTCATTTGCTAAACCTCTGTTAAGTGTGCAGGTGACAGGGATGATTTCAAATATTGAAGGAGGGTCAACTGGGTTCTTTCTATGTATCAGGTTTGGCTGTTTCTCCTTCTCAGGTTTCAACGGACGCTGGCGCGAGCTGCAACGGCTGAGAAGCTGATGACCTGGGGCTCAACTGGAGAGGGTTCAATGAGTCCAGAGGAGGTCAGGGGTAGCTGAGCTGTTGCAGATGAGCAGCTGATGAGCTGCAGAGGAGCGTCTGTGACCTGGCGATGGCCAGCAGGTTAAGTGGTGGCTGGGAAGAAGAGAAGCGAACACTTCTGCTCTTGTAACATCTCTTCTGCTCAAGCGACAACTTTCATCAGACACCTTGAAGCATACTCTTGAGCATTCCTTGAAGCTACTGCATCTTGAGAGCTTTGAGCCAGTAAAAAAAGTCTTGCAAGCAGACACCACGCGAGATGGAGGAGCTGGGTGAAGGCTCTTGCCAGGATCTTGCTGGGTTGTGAGTTGTGCATTGTATACTGTCTCTTTCGCGCTCTGTAAGCTTTCCTAGTCTCTGTGCTGTATTTCCATCATTTTCTTGAGACTATCTGCTGTGGAGAGGTTTCTCCACCGAGAAGGAGGTGTTATCTTATCTGGATTTCCCGGGGCTTGATTTGCCGACGATCAAGGGATCGCCCACCTCACGAGCACGCCAAGGAGTAGGGGCAAGTTATCCCCGAACCTTGTAAATCCTCCTTGTTAGCGTCTTGAGCTTGTGCTTAGTTTAGGGTTTTAGGTTCTGCAATTCTGTTTCTCTATTTTGTATTGTTTCCGCTACTGTTGCTAACCTTCAAGTGTAGAAATTGCAAAGAGAGCAAAGAAATTAGTGTCTGGCTACATTCACCCCCTCTATAGCCATCCAAGCACCAACAGAAACTGCGGGCGCTGTATTACCTGACTGGAGAGAACCCTAAGTGGAGTTCCTACGCAGTACAACAGTGTCGGTGAGTGATAAGGAAGCTTGACTCTTCCATCGCAAGGTTGTCAGATTCACGTTGGTCGGAGAGTAGTTATATAAAAGAGAATTTGTCCAACCGTTGCTCAAGTGTATTGGTCCAAGGGAGGTCGACTACATCATAATGGAGGTTGATGAAGGCATATGCGGAACCATATTGGGGGGAGATCCATGGCTAGAAAGATTATTTTGGTCAGATATTTTTGGCCCGCGCTGCAAGGGATGCTACCAAATTTGTTATCGGATGCGAAGCCTGTCAGAAGCATCAGCGTATTACACACCGCCCTACTGAACTACTTCGAACCTCTACTATCTCATGCCCCTTCGATCAGTGGGGAATGGACATCGTAGGTCCTTTTCGGATCGGACCTCAGTAGAAAAAGTTTCTACTGGTGTTAGTCATCTACTTCTCCAAATGGGTGGAAGCTGAACCGCTTGCGTATATCACAGAAGTCATCGTGATGAAGATCCCGTGGAAATATTTACAGGTATGACATTCTGTATAAACTGATATCGGATAATGGCAGATAGTTTGCAGGGTGTAAACTCAGAGACTGGTACGAAGGCTTAGGCGTTCGCCAAGTCTTCCCCTCAGTTGCTTATCGTCAAGGCAACGACCAAGCTAAAGTAGTCAACCAGGACATCATTAGAGGGCTCAAGATAAAGCTAGACCATGTTAGAGGCAGTTAGGTCGAAGAACTCCTGAGTATCTTGTGGTCATACCGTACTACCCCCAAAGAAGGGACTGGTCAGAGTCCCTTCAATCTTGTATATGGATAGGAAGCGGTGATTCCTGTGGAGATAGGCGATGAGTCAATACGACGACAACACTACAGCAAAGAAGATAATGATCAGGAGCGACTAATCGATCTGAACCTGATGATACAAGTGCGAGATAAAGCGGCTGCCAGGCTAGCTGCGTACCACCAACGTATGCAATAAGCGAACAATCGCCAAGTGATCACTCGGGTTTTTCAAGTCGGGGATAATATCTGAAAAAGAATTAAGCCGGTCGGCGATGCTAGGAAGCTCGAGCCTCAATGGAGTGGACCTTACATCGTTGTCAAAAAGCTTACCAGAGGTAGCTATTATCTACAAGATGCTGAAGGAAAACAGTTGGAAAGGCCATGACATGCAAATCACCTCCAGCCGTATTGTACCCGGGGAGCCGAGTGAGTAACATATGAATTTGTAACCCTATCTGCACTTCCTTAAAGCATGAGTAATTAAAGAAATAGAAGAAATATCTTGCCAAGACCAAATGGGGGCAGCCCAAGTTCCTACCATCTCGTGGTGCCGAGGATGCCCGAGATGTGTAGACCTAGACAAGGTGCTGAGGATGCCCGGCCGAGAGCGACCCAAGTTCCTACCATCTCGTGGTGTCGAGGATGCCCGAAATGTGTAGACCTGGCCGAGGTGTCGAGGATGCCCGGCCAGGAGCAACCCAAGTTCCTACCATCTCATGGTGTCGAGGATGCCCAAGATGTGTAGACCTGGTCGAGGTGCCAAAGATGTCTGGCCGGGAACAGCCCAAGTTCCTACCATCTCATGGTGCCGAGGATGCTCGAGATTTGTAGACCTGGCCGAGATGCCGAGGATGCCCGGTCGGGAGCAACTCAAGTTCCTACCATCTCGTGGCACCGAGGATACCCAAGATATGTAGACTTGACCGAGGTGCTGAGGATGCCCGGCCAGGAGCAGCTCAAGTTCCTATCATCTCGTTGTGCCGAGGATGCCCGAGATGTGTAGACCTGACCGAGGTGTCGAGGATGCCTGGCCAGGAGCTACCCAAGTTCCTACCAACTCGTGGTGCCGAGGATGACCGAGATGTGTAGACTTAACCGAGGTGCTAAGGATGCCCGACCAGGAGCAGCCCAAGTTCCTACCATCTCGTGGTGCCGAGGATGCCTGAGGTGTGTAGACCTGGCGAGGTACTGAGCATGCCCGACCGGGAGCAGCTCAAGTTCCTACGATCTCGTGGTGCCGAGGATGCCCGAGATATGTAGACATGGCCGAGATGCTAGGGATGCCCGGCCGGGAGCAGCCCAAGTGCCTTCCCTCTCGTTGTGTGGAGGATGCCCGGGATGGGTAGGCTGAGGTGCTAAAGGAGCCCAATTGGGGGGCAACCCGAGCCCTCAGGAGCAACTGAGGAGGTTAGGCAAGACCAAAACGGTGACCCATGGGGAGATTTTCGTTTATACCGAGCAAGGCCTCGACCTGTCCCCACTGGGACAGGAGAGTAGAATGCACCAAGTCCTTATCTCTTCCCTCAAGGTTAAATCAACCAGCGGTGTCTGCCTCCTTCTCAACGGTAAATTAACACGCGTTGTGTTTTCAAAGAGTTTTTACAAGACAAAACGAAGTACAATATGCAAGAGGGGGCATAAAATAAGATGTTTGCATTTCAAAATTTTGAGAGTACATGCCCTAAGGCTCTATGGAAAAAAAAAACACACACACACACACACACAAATTTGGAAGGACACTATAGCTCCTTGTCCTCCGCTGGAAGCTCCTCCCAAACCTTACCGACGTTGAGGAAGCTCAGATCAATATCTGGTTTCGGCACCTTAGCTTGCTGAAGTTGTTGGACGACCCTATTGAAGCCCTGTTTGAGACGCTCCAAGACTTGTCCAGCCAAAATATCGCCAAACTCCTCGAATTGGAGGAATTTGGCCTTAAATGTTGCCTCCGCCTCCGCCTCCGCCTGTCGGGACTCTTCGTTAGCCTTGTAGTTCTGCAGTTCTTCTAATGCTTGGTCCGAGCAGTCTTTAGCCCGACCACTTCAGAGGATATTTGATCTTGGGTCGCCGGTGCCTCTTCAAGCCGCTCTGAGATGGTCGAGAGATGTGACCTGGCTTGGCTGAGGTCCTCCTGCAAGTCAGATACGTGAGCAGCAGCAGCTTGTATCACGGTCTCTTTCTTCGACAGCTGATTCTCCTGCTCTTGAATCCAACTATTGAAGGCCTCGACGGACGACTCCGGGAAGTGGATGTCTTCTAATAGCTTCGTCTCCCGAACATGGAGTCGCCCCTTCTCCTGAGCCATTGACTCACTTCCGCAGAGAGGGTTGTCGCCCTCTCTGACAGAAGTCGCTCTCTGTGGCAGGTACTATGTAGTGATGCTTCAGAGGTTAGAAGGGTGTCCAGGCAATGGTCTACTTTGTCACGGAGATCCATGCTAACCTCCAGCTGCATCCGACCCTCCTCACGAGCTCGGAAAACCTCCGCCTCCAATTCTGCCACCTACTAGCGCAGGGCTTCAGTTTCTTACTCGAGGGACATCTGCTGGCCCAAAAGAAGGCACTCGGAAGTGGCCTGTCACAAGAAAAGTAAGGGTCAGAGAAAGAAAAAAATGAAAACACTAAAACTAACACCGAGAAGCTTACCTTCAGGAGCAACTCGTATAAGCTGACGATTACCCCAGCCAAAGTCATCCCTCTGAGGGATATGAGGTGTTCTTCGGTCTGCCCCCAGATTGCCTCCCGGATCTGTAGAGAAGGTATTCCAGAGGTAGCCCCGGAGCCACAAGGAGTAAGAGGTAGGAGGCGCGGTGATGACGCGTGTACGCTTGAGGGGTCGGGCGCACCATCATCGGTACTGGAGGGCACCTCATCAGCAGGATAACTCCCCTGTGGCAGCTCCTTAAATTGGACCGGTTGGAAACTTATAGTCGTTGCCTTCTCAGAAGCTTGTACCTTCTGGCGCAGGCAGGCACTGGTGAATTCGGGCTCGTCTGATCTCGCCCTCTTGCCCTTGGGGTTGTTGGAGGCCTCGGGGACTCTGGGTGAAGAAGGAAGGGAGCAAACCTCCCTGACAGGAAACTCTGTCTCACCCTCAGGCTCCGCGGTAGTCGGTGCCGCCCTCCGGTGGCGCTTAGAGAGAGGAACAGAAACCTCCTCCTCTTCAATAGTCCTGGTCAAGCGGGTTCTCCTCCTTGGAGGGGCCAGAGGAGCCACAGGCTTCCGACGGGAGGCTTGTGGCTCGCTCTCCTCCTCCTCATCGGGCAGGATGAGCCATGGTCATCTGGTAGGGGGTGGGCCTTCTTTCCCAGTTGGCTTTATTGCCAACATAGGAGCCTGAGCCGGCGGTTCCTCGTCACCACCTCCCGCCCCAGCAGGAACGGGAGAAAGATTGGTTTCCTGAGCATCGGGTAGTTTTATGGTGGTCTGCTCCTCACCTTGGGTTTGCTCGGAGTCCTCAGAAGCTCGGTCGCGGAAGGTAAGGGAGCTGGAGGAGGGGTCAGGGTTGTTCATTTGCTTGCTCCCACTTGAGAAGTTTGCTCATGGCCCGGGAGAGCATAATGTTCTCTGCAAAACACAAACAACAAAATGTCAGTTAGAATAGATAAACGTTTAATGAAATAGTGGACTTACTGAGGTCGTGGCTAAGATGGATGACTTTGGGGCTGATCCCAGCCCGATACAGGAGCTCTTCGCATTGAACTAGATTGGGGCCATGGAACTCCATCTCGACCAAAATGCTTCTGGCCCGCTGATACCCCTGATCTTGCTGGAAATCGCCCAGGTCCGGAGGAGAAGGTAAATCTTCGCGCTAGCATGTCGGGCAGAACGGGCGCTCAGCAAGTTGAATGAAAAAGAAGCACTCCTTCCACCCCTTATGGGAGGAAGGGAGGCTACCAATGAACTTGTGGCTAGGACGGGCGATGAAACTAAAGGCTCCCCTATACGCTAAGTTCGGAAGGAAAAAGTAGTGAAAAGAACGGGGGGGGGGGGGTCAAGGGTATACCGAACAGTTTGAAAAGGATGAGTGTCTCGCCCGTCTGGGCGAAGGCGTTTGGGGCATCTGGTGCAAGTGCACATCAAAATATTTAGAGACGGCCATAAAGAAGGGAGGGATTGGAAAACATAGGTCGAATTCCACTTGTCCTAAGAAGAAGGTGTAAAACCCTAGGGGGTTCTACGGCGGACTGGTCGATACTAGGAACCCTAACCTCTAACTCCGCCGGAATGTCATAGGCCTCACAAGCGGCTCTCAGGGTGGTGGACTTAACCTTAGACGAAGTGGCTTCGTACCACTCCGGACAATAAAGCCCCCCCCCCTTTCAGGCTTCTCCTTTCTACCCTGGTCTTTCTTTCCCTTTCCCTCCTTGCTCATGACCTGAGACGTGATTTCTGATAGTCGGCGATGTAAGAAGACAGAAGGTCACCTCCGCCTCCCCTTTTTATAAGGAAGGAGCAGCTACAGTGTGCAGGAATAGATGCATAACGCATGGACGGTAGAGAATCACGAATCTCAAGATGTAACAGTTCATTATAGTCGTCGATTGGCATGACTCGAATAAGCGTATCAACAAGAGATCGCAAAGAAAGGACCTGGCCTCGTGGCGGCCATCCATTCACAAGAAAAATCTCCTGTCATTAATACACCCCATGGGCTCTTAATGGATAATGAACAGCTATCATTACCGGGCCTTAGAACTCATAAAAACTCTTGGATTAACTCAAAGGACCGCCTTGGGCCAAGTGACGAATGTTTCGATTCTTAGGACCCGACAAGTCGTCAAGAGAGAAGGAATGGTAATATGGGCCTCGTAGATACTTCGCTTCGCCTCATCGTGCCACCGGCTTAATCAGTTAACCACACTTTCTTTAATTAGACTTGAAGAGGGAGACTTATGATAGGGATGAGCAACCCGGGGTGGACACGTGGCACGGAAAAGCTACGTGGCAGGGCCCACCGAGCCAATGCCACGAGGTTAGATCGGGAATCGAGCTCTCGAGACTATCTCAGAAAAACGGAAGAAAGCCCCTAAGGTCATATCAGGAATCGGGCTGTTAAATATCAAAATTTAAGGGATTAAAAAAAATAAAATTTGAAACATAGGGGTGTAGTTGGAATTAATCAAAGTTGGAGGGCCTTTTTGTAAAAAAAATATTTTTCCCCTTATCCCTATTACTTCTATCCCTTTCCCTTTCTCGCCAACTGTCCGACCCAGTTTCTCAATCACCCAACCCCTCTCCGCCGAACCCTCGCACGCGACGCAGCCTCCCTTGCGGTTCCTTTCTCCACGCGAGCAGCACCGACAGCGTGGCCTCTCTGCCATCCCTCGCGAGCAAGCTGACAGCGCCAACAGTGAGCAGTGTTAACTCCTCCCTCTCCACGCTACCCGGCGCATTCTACCACTGCGATCTCCACCGAGCAGAGATCCTCACCGCTAATCAGATCGACTGTCAGAGCTTCTAGCCCTTTTTCATCACTGTCGACTCTTATCCACCCGAACTCTATGATCCGGCCATCATGTCTTTTGGTGTTGGAGGAGCTCTTGTTGCCCTAAATTGATGAGAGGAGGTAAGAGTTGGTTTAGTTGGAATTTGTACTTTTATACCTCCTCTTCCCTTAAATTCACTCTATGACAATCAAGGGTGGTTGTAGAGGTAACTCTAATTCCTCAAAGCGTGTTCTCCTCTTCCAAATCACCTTATTGTGTATCACTGGAGCATGCTGTGATAATGGTCTGCATGCATCGAAGAGGAACTAATGCATGGAGAGGGAAAGAAGAGCTCTACTGGCCATCAAGTCTAATTGGTATAACTCCAACTATTGGCTTAATTCATGTTTAAATGAGATCGATTGAAAGTATATAGCTGATTTGATCTTAATGGCTATAAGTAATGGAATGAATGGGTGATTAACAAAATTTTGCATGAACGTGGTTGAATCAATAAGGATGGGCTCCAATAAAGTAGAAAAGAGATTATGGTTTACAGTAGAGATATGATCCGTTGATAGTTGAATTGGGTTGCATGGATATCTCACCTCACAGAATTGAAACAATAGTATGTTAACAAGAAAAGTTAATTAATTGAATGATTGATTTAATAGATGATTAATGGAGGTATTAATTAATAAATAATTAATTAATTTGGGTCGGTTAATGCTGATTAGCCTAATTGTGATAATTAGGTTAAGAAAGAATTATAGTTGTTTAAGATTTAATTAAATGGATATTATAGTTAGGTTTAGATCCTAATTTTGTTTAGTAGTTAATTTAGCTATTTTACTAAATGTATGAATAACTAAATCTAGTATTTGACACAGGACTTTGATCGTTTATGTTTGGTTGATCGTGGAAGGTCTTCTCGTATACGTTCTACATAAAAGGCGGGTACTTCTCCTTTGTACTCATATAGTTCTTCTATCTTAAAGCATGGTTGTTTATGTCTAAATATGTTGCTTGACCTTGTTCTTTGTCGTTGATTGTTTATTGTCGTCGTTGATACTTTTCTTCGTTGATTTCTGAGTTATTCGAAATTTCGTATCTGTACAGTCTTCCGTTGAATTTCTATTCTATAAAGTACCGCTTGTACGCGAGTACTTAAAGGTTCATTAAACACAACCAGGTTTATTTGACATTAGAAATATCCTACCTAGTAGTTTAGTTGCATGTTCGTTGGTTTTTGGTTGGCTTTTGGTTGGTTCTTAGTTGGTTTCTGATACTTGTTGTTTCTACCGACGTATTGTTGTTCTCCGATTGTTTGTGTATCTTGTATCCTGCACCATATCTGCACGTTGTATACTAACGACTATTGGCTTTCATTTGATTAAGTCATGTTGCTCAGTTCACTCAACCACTTGTTGTCGTGGTAGTTGCTAGAGTGCGAGCAACTGTCCTGTTATGTCACACATGTTGGAGTTGTAGGCAAACAGTGACACCCTCACCGTTGTTTTAGTGGGATATTAGAGCTGTTGATAGCTCCTCCTTTATTCCGGGGTTTGGAGCAGTTAGCTCCCCAATATTAGAGTTGTTGATAGCTCCCTCTTTATTCTGGGGTTTGGAGCAGTTGACTCCCCAATATTAGAGCTGTTGATAGCTCCCCCTTTATCCCGGGGTTTGGAGCAGTTGGCTCCCCAGCATTAGAGTTGTTGATAGCTCCCCCTTTATTCCGGAGTTTGGAGCAGTTGGCTCCCCAGCATTTATATGAGCTATATTTGCTGCATTTGGTTGACATGCATGTATGTTTTGATATTGTGATATCATGAGGTTTTTTGTACATACTTAGTTGTCATTTTGTTTTATGTCATGTTGTTTTATATGTGTTTTATGTCATGTTGTTTTATATGTTATACATATTTAGGTATTCTTATATTTCTTAAAGACTGTACCGATTGTTTTCTCTATTTGTTCGATCTTTATTATGTCATGCTTTTGTCTAATCATATACCCGTAGAGTCCACCCGAACTCACAACCGTTACCACCTATTTTTGTTTCAGGAAGCAGGCAGTTATATTACTTGGAGCCAGGAGAGGATCCAGTCGCCAGTCCCTCAGTCCCACCGTGTCGGTTTGGTTCGATTTAGTGTCTGATTTCTTTTCACGTTTTCGTTCTTTTCGTATTTAAATTCCTAGACTGATGTTTCTTTCTACTCGTCAGGTATTAGACTAGTAGGTACCTTTTGAATTTTTATTGGAGTTTTCGTTTATACATATTCTTTCCTGTTTTCTTTCCTTATCAAAATAATAGTTATCTACTTTGTTCCTTTTATGTTTATGATGGCGGAACCATCTAATTATTATAAACTGCGTGGTTGTGTTTATTTTCTTTTGTTGTGATGCTAGCTGCTTGTGGCTGAGCTAGATTAGTGAGAAGATAAGTATATATGTCCCAACTTGTCCGCCGTAAATGAGAGAAGCTGCCCGATTTTCGAGCAAGCATGAGCCTCTGGGGGCATGACACGGACTCCCGAGACTATCTCAGGAAAACGGAAGAAGGCCTCGAGGTTATCTTGGAAGATAAGACTCCAAGACTGACTCGGGAGAGTGGAGCCTAAAGATCAACGTAGGGATAAGAAAGCCAGACTTCAAGTACCCGCTCCTCTTTCCAGAACAGAAAAGTCATTAGGTAATTATTATTCGCAATGCATGGTAATTAGGGTCTTAATATTCACAGTGGTCGTTATCAGAAGAGAACAACTATCAAATAACTTATGATTAAGGAACGGGGAGGAGGAGTTGGGAACACATGGGAGGAAGGCATCAGGTATATAAGATGTCTTGACACCTAGGTAAAGGGGGGTAAGTTGGCTAGAATTATAGTACTTTGATTCTTCGTGGTTATCCCTAACAGAATGAGTTCTGACTTGAGCGTCGGAGAGAACTCCATCGAAATTTCTTCCGGTGTATTCCTTTTACGCTCGTGTTAATCTCGTAGGCGTCGACATCCTCTCCTCGTTATCATCGTCGTGGGTTGCGCTTTGATGATTCATCATCTCCGTTATTCACTTCCGGAACATCTACCAATATACATAAATGTAAGATTCATGTATCGTCTTGGTTTATATACATCAAACATCTACTATGCTTCATGTATTCAAGTTTAATTCAACTTTTAATAAATTTGTGGCTCATGGCATAAGTTCGAGTCTTTTCACACATAGTCAAGTTAGCATTTGAAATTTCAACTTAACTTTGAATGTTCCATAGTTTAAAGGGTGTGACTAAGGTGCAAACTAACTAAATTGAACTGAATACTCTGAAGTATTTATATTGATGTTCAAACTTGGAAAATATATGTGTCCATTCGAATATCAAAAATATAAATAATTATATTAATTGGAATAAAAATTCAAATTTGAGTTTGATTTGAATTGTTAGAACATTAATTTTGCTTGAATTAAATTATAATTTGAAATGATTTAAATTCAATTTGAATTCAAATTATTTAGATTTTAATTTGAATATATTTAAATTAAAATTATATAAAAATAATCAAAATTTGATTCGAGTATAGTTCGCATCAAACAAAATATTATGAATTCAAATTTAACTCTAAAAATCATCGAACATGTTTGAATTTAATTCGAATTTGATAATTTAAATACGAATCAAATATTTTTTAAATCGACACAAAAAAAAATAACGAACATGTTCGATTCGTTAGTACCCTTTACTCTGTTAAACCAGCCCTTCCCTCCTTGTGAAACACAAAAGATTGGTCAAGCCCATCAATCTTGACTTCCTTCCAACTTGTCCAAGTGCAAGCCTCTTATACATATACCATTCACCTAACCAACTTTGAATTTGCTACAAGCTCGTGAAAGTGACTTAGGTTTTTTTTTCTCCTTCACAGTCACAATCAGGGGATAAAAGGAGAAAGATTACATTAGATTATTAGCTAATGTTAAAAAAATATTCAATAAATAGATCCATTAATAAACATGTGAATGACTTTGTCACGTCTAGGTGACAATTAAAGGCACACTGATTACTTCTAATTCATCAAGAAATGGAGAATTTGGGCGCAAATCTGTAACCAGTGTGTTTAGTTTCCTGGCAGTCTACTTATCAGTTTTTGTCTCGAAGTGTATCAAAGTCGATAATGAAAGGAGAAATTAACACAAGCAGTAGTAAGCCAGTTTGGACTCTGCATGTAGACAGATGGAGTTCGAGTTTGACAGAAACAGTGTTGGAAGATTCAAGATAGATGTCAGAAACGTGTGGAATATAATCGCTTTGTTTTGAGAAAACTCCAGTCAAATACCCTTCTAATGACCTCAAAAAGAATACGTACAAACTTCACCCCTTTTAAGCAAAATCTCATTCAAGATACGGACCTTATCCACGATCAATAAGTGAGTAGTGCTTCACGGACTCGAACGCAGAGATATGTTGACGCGAGAGATCAGATGAATAGATAGGCATTGAATCCACTTGCAGTTGCAGCGGCAGCAAGTGGGTGGGCGGGACTGTGGGTGCTTGTGGAGATGGATTTCGATGAGGATCCAATCTTTTCTCCAGTGGATTCCGCCGTGTTCCAATCAAAGGGTCAAACCGCGTCCCTGGTTTCCCCGAGTGAATTTCTAGCCGTCTGACTTACCCGTGTTGAATGATTGGGGGCTGATGAACGCCACTAGCCAACAAATTAGAAAACCGTCCAAAAATTCGTGCTGGATTCCCGCAAATCTTGGCGATCGGGACTGGATCTCTGGCCGCCACACCCGGACCACTGCAGTGATCGACGAGCACTCGTTGAGTGGATCAGAAGAAGTGGAGTCTGATGGGGGAAACAGTGTGGCCATTTGTCATGCATTCAGGAAGCAGGGCGGCGTCCCCCCTCTGCGAGCTAACGAACTTGAACGCTCGAAGGTGGATCTTCGGCTGCAAAAGTTACAGTCAACGTAAGAAAATCTGAAACGAGGGAAAACGACAAACGACTGCAATCAATGGGGTGATACTGTTCATCATGCTGGTATGATCAGCGTTCTGCTGGATCATCCGAAGCAGAGCATCTTGTGGGGCGCGGTGGGGGCGGTCCTTCTTTTCCCTCTGTTTTCTTTTTGTAAAAATTGAAGAGGATGAAACAAGGAATCTGATAGGCAGTTTTGCTAAATTTAGTATGAAATCTTAATGTTCATACTGAAAGGCACGTGTTGGAATGAAGAGAAACGTTTTAAGAAAAAGGAGCGATGTGTCTCGTCCTTCCTCTCTATTTAAATCCTTCCCTTGCTCCCTTGCTTTCAGCAAGAGAAGCGGAGAGAAGTCGCAGAGGCAGGACTGCCCCCACAGCAGATGACATTGGACGAGCCCAATCTGAAGCAGGGCTTGATAAGGCCAGATGAGGCGGCGGCGGCGGCGCGGGTGGTGGTGGAGGCCAAGCGCATCCTGGCGATCGCCTCGCCCATGACGGTCGCTGGACTCCTCCTATATTCTCGCTCCCTCGTCTCAATGATCTTCCTCGGGCGTCTCGGGCGGCTGCCGCTGGCCGGCGGCGCGCTCGCCATTGGCTTCGCGAACATTACCGGATACTCCGTGCTCTCCGGCCTCGCCATGGGCATGGAGCCTGTATGCGGGCAGGCCGTCGGCGCCCGACGGCTGGCCCTCCTTGGCCCGGCTCTCCACCGCGCCGTCCTCCTCCTCCTCGCGGCTTCCCTCCCTATCGCCGCGCTCTGGCTCGCCATGCGCCGACTTCTCCTCCTCTGCGGCCAGGATGATGAAATCGCCGCCGCCGCGCACGATTACGTCCTCGCTTCCATCCCCGACCTCCTGCTTCAATCCTTCCTCCATCCCATCCGCATCTTCCTCCGCTCGCAATCCATCACTCTCCCCCTCACCTACGCCGCCGCAGCCGCCGCCCTCCTCCACCTCCCCCTCAATTGCGCCCTCGTCTTCTACCTCCGCCTCGGCATTCGCGGCGTCGCCTTCGCATCCGTCTGCACCAATCTCAATCTCCTCCTCCTCCTCCTCCTATACATCTATTTCTCCGGCGTCCATCGACAAACTGCGGCGCTGGATTTCTCCGTCGACTGTTTCAAGGGATGGCGTTCTCTGCTCAATTTGGCGATTCCCAGCGCCGTCTCGGTCTGCCTGGAGTGGTGGTGGTACGAGATCATGGTCCTACTTTGCGGCTTCCTCCTCGACCCCAAATCCACCGTCGCCTCCATGGGTATTCTAATTCAGACCACCTCTCTGATCTACATTTTCCCCTCCTCCCTCAGCTTCGGAGTCTCCACTCGCGTCGCCAACGAGCTCGGTGCCAGCCGCCCAGACCGCGCCCGTCGAGCCGCCACCGTCGGCATCGCCTGCGGCGCCGTTCTCGGGATCCTCGCGCTCGCTTTCGCGGTGGCGGTGCGACACGCTTGGACGCGGATGTTCACGCCCGACGCGGCCATCGCGGCGCTAACCTCCGCCGTGCTCCCCGTGGTCGGGGCTTGCGAGCTGGGAAACTGCCCGCAGACCGCCGGGTGCGGGGTGCTGCGGGGGAGCGCGCGGCCTCGCACCGGGGCCAACATAAACCTGGGCTCGTTCTACGGCGTGGGAATGCCGGTGGCGGCCGCGCTGGCGTTCTGGGCCCGGTGGGACTTCGGCGGGCTCTGGCTCGGCATGCTGGCGGCGCAGGCTGCGTGCGTCGCACTGATGCTGCTCGTCGTCCTCCGCACCGACTGGGACCTGCAGGCGCAGCGCGCGCAGCGGCTCGTCGGCGGGCGCCTCAACGCCGCCGCCGCCACCGACGAAGCGATCGTCGTGGTGACAGTGGTGGGAGACAGCGACACCCAGAAAAAAACAACAACAAAGCTTCAATGCAGCGCTAACGTTGACTATTCCCCCAAACCTATAGCTTCCTAATTATCTCTTCTTTTCATCTCTTTTATTCTCCAATTTTTATAATTTTTATAATTTTTGCCATCTCTTATCATATGGATCAACTGGGAAAGAGACCAGCTATTCTTCCAAATTATTCAAAGTGAAAAAAAGTGAAATTTACCCAAAATAATCCGTGAAGATTGATTGGCTGCTCCTAGATTCTGTGGACCAGCCGCCATTCCTAGATCCTTTCATTCTGAATAATTTAAACGCCAGATCCAATTGCGCAAGCAAAATCAAGTGATCTGCATCAATCAATATAGAAATTTAGAAGCAAAAGATATGCAGGAAAAGAAAAGTAATTAATTATCACAAATAAAATGCTTGATAAAACTTTTAACATACGAAACTTATACGAATAGGCCACTCTAGCTTCTGCTTATCTCCACAACTCTAAACATGGGGAAAACTTTCAATCTCAATGCTAGGATTTATCATCTCAATACAGTTTTGCTCTCATTTTGTGGTTGAATAAAGTATCACCAGCATGCATGAGAAAGCAGTCAAATTTCCACCACAGTCAAAATGCATGACCATCTTAGAGCGTAAAGGCTCCTGTTCATTTCCTGCACCATGCAGCATCCGCTAGGTTGGTCCCTTTATTTGGATACAGTAATCACAGCTTAAGGCCACATGGTCGAGGACCATCATTATTGTTCATCAATATGGTTTTCTGATCGAGAGCACATGCCTAGTGGCAATGTATGATAAGGACATTCATGCTCTACAAGTCTCAGGTTAATATTCCTCTGTAACAAAAGATATTGCTATCAGTAATATCCATCAACCAATAATCACTGAGATACAGAAGGAACAAGAAGTGGAAGATTTCAGTTGGATCAATCATTTCTAATTCAAAACAAAAGTCTTTTTTGTCTCGTGTTCAATCCGATTTAAGAACACTGATGAAGAGTGATCAATGGACACATGAACTCCAGAGCAGTTTAGTTTTCACTCCTAGCTGACAAAATGCAAAAGAATAAAGGTTTATTATCTTGTTATGAGAAGTAAATGAGTATGTTGACTTGGAGGAAACTATGGAAGGGATGATGATGGGGATTGATGCATAGAAAAACTAAATATATTGATGTAGAAGGAGAAGACAAAGTAGGAAGTCATTGGATGATCAATTTGATTAACTAAAATGTGTGGGGCTGAATGTTGATAAATTTAATAACAATATCAACAAATAGACAAAGCAAAACAATGTGAGAAATATATAAATTTACGTGAAAAATCTTAAAGAATTAAAAAAAACACACGCATATATGTGTGTGAGGAAAGGACCGTGCTCAAGGAAAACATTCATCTTTTTAATTTTTAAGAAATCATTATTTTTTAACATTTCTATTGAACAGTTTGGTCATAATTTTTTTTTAAAAACTGCAAAAATGCATGTCTTAATAGATAAGATTAATCTTTTTATTGCCAAAAGATTGACTTCTTCTCACCTTCTTACTGAACTCTCTATCTGATGGTGACCTTGAATTTTATAAGAGCTTGTATGGAGAATGGGACACATTCTAATTAAGCAACTTCCCCATTCCAGCTTGTTTCAATCAGTTCTCCTCGATAGAATGTAGCAACATAGAATCATCTTCTAAGAATAACGGGGAACTTCAGAAAGGCTTTTAATATTAAGTTATCCTTTTATCATAGCAAGTCAATTGTGAGTAGCCCATATCCTTCATATGTGGGAGAAGCTCCTCTTTTAGCATTGCATAAATTTGCTCTGCCTCAGGATGCGACCGATCCCCAGCAAAGAACACATGATCTTTTGTGTTCACCTCTATATGACTGATACCGGGGACTTTCTTCACCTTCCTTTCCTTCATCATCTTCCTCAGACGGGCCACATCGGTCCACTGCCCCTGTGAAGCATGTATATTGGCAAGAAGGACATAGCCCCCGGAGCTTGATGGGTCTAACTCAATCAACTCCTCACCAACATTGCATGCTTCCTCTACCTGATCATGCAGTTTACAAGCACCCAACAAAGCCCCCAAAACTACCTCATCCCTCTTGCTCGCCGGCATCTTCAGCACCATAGCCTTAGCTTCCTCAAGTTGCCCAGCTCGACCTAGCAAGTCCACAAGGCATGAGTAGTGCTCTGCTGTTGGTTCCAAATCATATATCCTTGCCATCGAGCCAAAGATCTTCTTTCCCTTCTCAACGAGGCCAGCATGGCTACAAGCTGACAACACTCCGAGATAAGTAATCCCATCAGGCCTAGCTTCATGTCTCAACATCAGCGCAAACAATTGCAATGCATAATCACCGCGTCCATGGTTTGAGTAAGCTAGTATCATTGCGGTCCATGAGATGACATCCTTTATTTTAACCTCATGAAAGGTAAGCCATGCTGAATTCAGGTCACCAGTTCTTGAGTACATATTGATCAAAGCATTCATGAATGAAGTGTTCGAGTTGAAGCCAAGCCTATTTGCTAGTCCATGAATTTCCCTTACTACAATATTGCTATCAGAGTTGGCTAGAATACCAGTAAGCGTAGCCTCATTTGGCTTCACCAGTGACCGAAGCATGCAAATGAGAAGTCTCATGGCTTCATCTTTAAAGCCATTCTTAGCATACCCATCAGTGATTGCATTCCAAGTCACTATATTTCTTTTCGGCATGGAATCAAATAGCATCCTCGCCTCGGTCATGAAACCTTCATTCACATAAGCAGTGATCATCGCATTCCAAGCTGCAATATCCTTTATCGGCATTTGTTCAAACAACTCCCAAGCTTGCACTGTTAAACCATTCCGAGCCATGCCACTAACCATTGTTGTCCAAGAAACTGTATTCTTGTACGGCATCAACTGAAACAAATGCATTGCATCCTCTGCTCTATCACTATCCAAATAGCCGGAGATCATGATGTTCCAGGTGTACACATTTGGCTCCGGCATTCTGTCGAACAACTCCTGGGCATCGTCAATGTGGCCATTTTCTGTGTAACCCTTGATCATAGCTGTCCAAGCCACGACATTTCTCTCCGGCATTTTCTCGAAAAGCTCTCGGGCAACCTCGACAAGCCCACTGCGAGCGTACCCTAAGAGCATTGTTGTCCAAGATACGACATTCCTCGTCGGCATCCGATCAAAGATCCACCTTGCTTCGTCAATTCGTCCAAGCCGACAATACCCAGACAACAAGCTCGTCCAGGACACTACATTCCGAACGTCCATCGCATCGAACACTTTCTGCGCCTCCTCCAGTCTCCCAGCCTTGGCGTACCCGTCGATCATGGCCGACTCGATGACGACATTCCGGCGGGGAAGCCGGCGGAAGAGAGCCTCGGCTTGCTGTAGGAAGCCGTCCTTGAGGTAGAGGCTGATCATGGACGCGTAGGTGACGAGGTCTCGTTGGGGCATCCGGTCGAACACGGCGCGCGCTTCGTCGATGCCGCGCGCGCGGCCGATAGAGGAGAGCATCTCGTTGCATGAGCGGATGTCCGATGGGAGTGGCGAAGGAGAGGCGGCGGCGCTGGAGATTGTGACGAGTCGGTGTGTCGCGTTTAGAGGCGGAGGCGACGTCGATGCAGCAGACGACGGCGATGAGATTGAACGAAGCAACTCGAGAGATGGATTCCGACGAAGAAGAAGAGAGCGCAGAATGAAGGCGGAGCAGCGGCTCATGGTTATGGCCAAATTGCAGGTACACCCCCGTAAGTATAGGGATTGTAATATTGGCTCCTTTAAATTAACAATACAATTTAATTTAATTCTAAATTTAAAATTAGACTGAAAATAATTTAAAACTAATGGCTATTAATATTCAAAAAGAATCTAAAATTATAATTGGCTGAAAAACTATACTTTTATTGATCACAATACTTATTAAGTTTTTTATTTACAAATTTTCTATTTAAGAAAGAAAAATAATAATTTTGCTCATCCCAAACGGTCACGAACAGAGTCGCAGAGGCTCTAGACAAAAATAATAATTAAATATTTATTTTTTAAAAAATTCTAACTTGTTGAGAAGTAATATTACTAATAAAAAATTTTATTTAAGTTTGGATAATTATTTTTTATTAATAAAAGTGCTAAATTATTTAATTTTTAGACATTATTAAAAATGTTATTAATTTTAATTTTAAAAAATCTATATACTAACTCAATAGTATTCTATTAGTTATTTATGTATTGTGAAAAAAATATTTTTATAAGATTTAATATCTAAGTATGGTTTTTAATTTGAATTTATTATTTTCTTTAAAATGTTTAACTATGAAAATAAATTAATATCAGATAACATGTCATATTTTTTAAAAAGTTTTCAAGATTTAAACATGTTAATTATAAAAAATTAAAAAGAGGAAAAACTAAAGATGATCATTTATTAGTTTATGTAATAAAAAAATTAATTTGATGCTTACAAAACTAACATACCGCTTTACATTGAATAAATGAAGACCATTACTTTTTATTCTTATCGAGGAAGAGGGAGAAAAAACAAGGAAGGAATATCTCCGAAAATAGGAAAAGAGTATCCTTTGAAAGTATCACTGATAAGGAAGGAAAAAATACGAGAAAGCATGAGATCACTGACGACTATGAAGAGCGCCCGTTTTTGAGATATCAATGCAGAAAAGAAAGAGCCGACTAGGTTTTAAAAAATAAGATATATGATTTAAAAAATAACAACAAATAAAATTGTAATAATCTAAAATTAAAACTAGATGTTTTTAAAATAAAATATAAAAAAATTAAGGGCCCAATCAAATTGGGGTCCTAGGCATAAGCCCCTTGAGCCGACATTGGCCAAGTATACTCATACAGATAATAAATTAGGTTCGCAATATACTCTAAGAGAGAGGGTATTTCAATCCCGCGATTCAAATTTATGTCCAAGAAAATAATTTTACCTTAGAGAATCAACCATGTTATGCCTTTCCATAGCTATTTATACTCTAAATCTTGAGAAGAGATGTGTATCTGATAGAGTATGCCATAAAACTACTGAATTTTATTTGAGTTTACCGAAAATTTCTCCAAATAATGATGATCACAAAGTTGAAATCTTGCCTTGTGTCTCTCTCATCCATCATGCTCCACTCAAACAAAGAGAAGAAAAATAATGGCTGTGTGATGTGCAAGCATCAACAACTCCTTTTCTTGTTTTCTTATTTTAACAACAAAAGTACAATAAAGGCAATACAAAATAGATTAAAGAAAGGCATGATAGTGTTCCATTGACTTGCCAACCCAATGGTTGGTGCCTCTTTCACATGGCAATCAAGCTCACATTGTTCAATCCCTTTTTTTTTCCTAATCTTCTTGCTATCAGCTTTGATCGCACGTCTCCATCAAAGTTTCAATTCACACAAAAAAAAAGAGAGATTTTTTTTTTGAGAGACAAAAGAGATTATTGAAAAGAAGATAAAGAAAAGATTAATTGGTGTAATCTGCTCAAAAGGGCCAAATCTAGCTTCACATTGGCAAGGAGCGCGGTTGAGCTTGAGCTAGGAGCCAAAAAGCTTCCACCTTTCCCCTTCTCCCTCCCCCTTTCGCCCTGCTTCCAAGTGGATTTCTAATCCTTGTGATCTGGGTGGCTTTCTTTTCGCCTTTCGAGGATCGCTTTTCCGCTGGAAAGGAGGATGTTTTCGGGCTTGATCCACAGACCGGAAGCTTCGATTCCACCGGAG
Organism: Boesenbergia rotunda; assembly: GCA_024364735.1. NCBI lineage: Eukaryota > Viridiplantae > Streptophyta > Magnoliopsida > Zingiberales > Zingiberaceae > Boesenbergia > Boesenbergia rotunda. The sequence goes on from JAGFNQ010000911.1 coordinate 541,638, forward strand.
GAGGCACACGGCCCGAGCCTGGTGCTGACGGCGGACCCCAAGCCGCGGCTCCGATGGACGGCCGACCTCCACGAGCGCTTCGTCGACGCCGTCGCCCAGCTCGGCGGACCTGAAAGTTAGTAACTTTTTGCCTTCTGTAGCGGATTTTCAAGCGTTCTTTGGTCCTTTTTGTCGTGAATGGATTTCCGCGTCGGTTTCTGAAGCTTCAAGAGCTTTGCGGTTTCTTCTTTAGAAACTTGTGTTTGGGTTGCTTTAGTCTTCGTAGTGTGGTTGCTCTCCCTTCTGGCGGCGCTCTTCCTGGTTGACTCTAGGTTTACTTCACGATCCATTTGGTTGACCCTGAAATGCCATTCTTTTGAAGTCGTATTTAATTTGCCTTGTACTGGAGATCTTGTCTCTTGAATGATCTCTGAACTCTGTAATCTTCCGACCAAAAGTAAGTAGATAAGTCCTCTCGAGAATGTTTTTGTTCCTGCCATTCATTTATCACAAGCATTGCCCCCATTAGACTCTTAGTCATACTGAATTTTCTTCATCAGTGTTTTCAGGCATGCATAAAGAAACCATAGCAAACTAACAACGAATCTTGATGTCATTGTTTGTCCTCTAAGATCCTGGTCCAATGCATTGTTGATGATCTTGAATCTAACCTTCCCTTTAAGACTTTGGTAACTGATGTGTTGCTGTCTGATATTGAGAATAACCTTGATCAGATGAGCATTGGTGCTATGTTATGTGCTCCTTTTTCGCATATATACACGCATGGTAGCACATAACTAAATTTTAAACAAAAAGGTTGCAGTTATTCCAATTCAAGGGCATCACTTTTCCTTTTTGGCCGCTCATATAGACGATATACTAGTAGAAATTAAACTCCAAACCACCTATAAGCAACAATCACGAAAGGTTGCATTGTATTTTTCACCACATACTGATGCCATTGTAATTCATAAGCAAGATGTAGCATGATGATATTGTATAATAGGACAAAATGGGATAATCTGAAAATTGGATAGTTACAATTTCTATCTGCTCAAACTCAGTATCAGTAAGCCTGATAAGGTTGTTTGTTGAGAGTTGTGACCTTTCCTGTTGGAAGGGAAAATATATGAAATGGGTACATGATCATTAGAAAGCTATCTGTCAGAATCATAGATAGGTTCTGCCCTAAAATCTGTATTGAGCTCTATGCTAGCTTCAACTTGCATAGAAAATCGGTTACTCAGATGGCTCTGACCCCTAAACTGTGATCACCAAAATTGCAGTTATAGTAGTGTTAACATTTCACCAATTTCCTGCTTAGACAACAACCAAATATACCAAAAGGTTTGGTGTTTGCTATGGATAGGCATATTGAGATCTGCAGCTAGGTGATAATAATGTTCATACTCTGGAAAATTTGTGTTTGTCTGAAAATCCTTGATATTCAGCTCACCACATGCTTCCTAATGGCAGCAATCCTTTATGCATCATCCATATACACACTATTACTTGGAGCTCATAATTTAAAATTATGAACATAGTTAGTTTCTTCTATTAAGACGAATGTTCTTATTGTTTTTGAAAATAAGAAAAGATTAATTTGTGATTATTGTGCTTTACAGTACTGACTCTTCCTTTTTTTGTTTTCCCCCTCTTGCCAAAACTGCTTGATGGTGATTCTTTCTTTACTTTATTGCTCTTATTTTCTGAGTGGAACAAGTGTTAATTTCACCATATTGGACATTTTTACTCTTGAATCTGAAGATCTGAATGTAGTTCCTTGCGTAAATAAATCTTGATTGTCATTCTTTTATGGTAAAGGATTAGAACAAAGTTCATGGTACTCTTTCTTTACCATCAATTCCTACAATGATATTAAGAATAGTTAATGTAGGGAACATATATCACAAAGAATCATAGTCTGACAAATATTTCATTTCAATGCGATAATCATCAGTTCTAACTACTAAATGTATTGACATGTTGAGTATTGTAGAGGCAACACCAAAGGCTATCATGCGGACGATGGGTGTTAAGGGACTTACTCTTTTTCACCTTAAGAGTCATCTCCAGGTATCGGCATGTTGAATATCATCATCTCACATGTCCTTGACTTGATTTCTCACTGGGATTTTTTTTTTTGTTCTTCCTGCTATGATTTCCAGAAGTACAGATTGGGAAAGCAATCAGGCAAAGAGCCAACTGAGCAGTCGAAAGATGGTGAGCACATTGGCTTATCTCTGTTTCTGTTTCTTCGATTATATCTTTCTAAATAACATTTTATTTGAGTCTCAAGAAGCTTTCAAAAAAGCATTGTATAGCTAGGATGTATTTTCCCTTTAATGTTCAGAAACCTTCTGAGCTGATTCGTAGTTTGTCTCGGTTGAAGCTTTCTTAGCCGTAGTACTCTTTTAGCCGAGATCATTTGTGTCTTCAAACTTTTCGCATCCTTGTTTAATTCCAATGCTGCCATGGGTCACACACATTGTCTGATTAGAATTACAGAAAAAGTAATACCAAACACACTTATAGATGAGTTTCTTGTAGCTTTTGATGCACCCAAATTGTGCGCAAGAAAGTCGGTGAACATGTAAGAAACATTTCCATGTGGACCAATTTTGACATTTGGTAGGAGCAATCTGCTAAAATAGCCTCGTAGTCGTCGGTATAACGAAATCACTCAGAAATCAACTAACCTTACTAGTTACTACAACCATTTTTTAAAGAACAAAATATCTATCTTTGCCTCGTATTTCAGCCTCATACCTTTTGGAGAATCCGAGCAGTGGCACTTTGTCTCCGAGAATGCCTACGCCTGATGTCAACGAGTAAGTGTCGTCTAATCCTGCTGTGGAAATGTCGAATGTCGTATAGCACATGCTTCAGAAACACTAACAAGGTTGGAACTCCTGCCTTCAGGGGTCAGGAAGTCAAGGAGGCTTTAAGAGCACAAATGGAAGTGCAAAGAAGATTGTTTGAACAAGTGGAGGTACTAATTCTCACCTTCTCTTTTCTTTTCTCTGTTCCATTCAACACAAGCATCAAATGTCGATTGAATGAGACTTCACTAACTTCTCTCTTTTGACTGTTTCATTAGGTTCAAAAGCATGTGCAGATACGAATGGACGCGTATCAAAAGTACATCGACTCCTTACTAGCCAGGGCTTATAAGATAGCATCAGAGCAAGTCGCTTCAAACAGCTTCCCGGCGACCGAGCATGATCTTCTGGACTTGCCAAGCAGAGCCATTTGCTCCCCATCTGACATTTTGAGCCCTGCAGTTCTCCATCAGTTATCCATGAATCCGGTCAGCGTGCCAAGCTCTAGCTGCAAGACTTTGCCGTCTGCCGCGATTGAAGGCCAGTTCTTCTATCAGAAGCCAACCGCGCTGAAGAACAAACCATGCTGAAAGTGTTTTTACTCATGCTCGTAGACCTCTATTTCTTGTAAGATGATTGATGGGGAAACTGAACTCTCCAAAGTTGTTTCTAATGATTCTCTAATCGATGACTCATGTTACAATGAGGAACCATGAATGAAATTTCCATTTACATTCGCCTTTGGATTTTGGGGTTTAGTATGTAATAATTTTAGTTAAAATTAGCTCGAAACTGTTTTAATATATGACATGGGATAGTCAGGGGCTGTCTAAGTAAGTTAATAGTCTTGCCGAGGTGACAGTTAAAGTTAAAGTGGAGTGCCTTTTTCATACGGTCTCAACTCTTGAATCTGCTTCAAGTAACCTCGACTACATGAGACTCTCGATCCAAGATCATCCCGGTTTGCTAGAGCAACGTTAATTATTGGTAATCAAAGTGGTAAGTATTACTCACGAACGATAAAGATAATGTAGTTGCTATCCTTGAAGATCGTGGAAAATGTAGTCACTTACTCCGAAATAAATTGGCTAACGCAGTCATTTATTTCAAGAAACATGAGTAAATATAGACAAAGACTTCGTGACACATGGAAAATGTGGGAATTAGCCATGACCCTATAAAAGGTAACCCATCCCTACGAGCAAAGATAAGTGCACACTAGCATGTCAAACCCTAACTTCACGATTCATCTTTTATTTCCTCCTCTTCCTTTGTCGAAGACCGACTAAAACATTGGAGTGGTTGCATCAGGAACTGCTTGCCCATCATTCTAATCAGTTCCCTTTGATACCCCCTCTTCGAAGCATTTAGTGAGTCCTTGAGGTCAGGTGATCGACAACTTAATCAATACTGAAGAGTTATTCATCGACGTTCTCAAAAAACAAAAATGATGAACAAGATATCATCGAACCTAGAGTGATAATCTTGGTCCGACGAAAATTTTCCACCAGCCATCAGGATAAATCAGTAAATCATAAATTGTCTGTAGTAAACGGTCAAAAAGTCTAACATTTCATAATTATGCATCCTATTTAGAAAAAAAATTATATAAATGCATTATAGTTGAAAATTAAATTATAGGTGCATGAATAATAATTTAACGCTCTTCCGCTGTACCATAACTCTAGAGACGATGGATAAATTGATATTTTCAGGCAAAATTAATATTAATATTGTTATAGGAATTTTAGATGTAAGTATTAAAACATCTCAAATACACTAAAATTATTATGAAAATCAGAGTATTTATTTTTCGTATGAAAAATACATTAAGACTACGTTTGATTAGCTGTAATGTAATCCAGTTTGTAATGTAATGAAGTCTGTAATATAATCCAGATTATATATTGTTGGCATTGTAATCCAGATTACAATATTTTTACTAACTTTTATAACGCAGATTATATTACATTACAGTTTTAAAACTATATCAAATAAAGTAAGACTGATTACTCCTCATTAAACGTAGCCTAAAATATTATTTTAATATTTCTTAATCCTTTTCTCCGCTGATGATAGAGATTGCCTGTTTTGACCCAGGTAGGAAACACTCTGAAGCTGGCGCCTTGCTCTACGCGTCAGAGAGGTGGAATGGATTAGGCTATTAAGGCGAAACTAGTGTTTAAGTACGGTGTTTCGTGTTTTGAAAATCCATGCGATCCTCATCCTGACGTCCGTACGATGGACTAGCGCCGTCAACTGCATTCAACGAATGGCGATCGAGGATGACGTCGTTGTTGGACGCGTGTCGACGTGTGACATGTCTAAACGCGGGACCCTTAAGATGGATGGTTTGGTACAATGGTGGCTATGAAGTAGGGTTTCGCTCTCTGCCGATTGGCCAGCCTTGCTTTTGTCCTCGGGCGACGAGATACATTGTCGGGCGGTGAGAGAGAGAAGATTCGATCTCTCGGATTGGTGGAAGCCTGGCGAATCTCTCAGCCGGTAAGCGAAAGAAGCGAAAATCTCCATTTTTTATAATTTATTTGAATGAAAAATTTCAGTTTTATTGTCTTTGGATTGATTTTATATTTCACAATTCACTGGGATCTGTTTTGTTTCAGTCAATTCAGACTCCCGGTCGTATTTGTTGCCTTCGATCATTTCTTTCGAATCTGCTGGAGCCAGGAGGTGGGGGTGAAATCGGTGCTAGGCTGCTAGCCAACCTGGGTATGTCCCTTGCCTACTTGCGGCTTTATTTTGGATTGTTTGGTTCATCTGCTCATTTGGACCGTTTTTGGGTGTTCGTCGAGGGAATTGCGTTTTTTTTTTTAAATTTTTGGTGAAGAATCGATGGGGATTGATAGCTCTGGAGACGTCAATTGGGTTCTTTTCCCAGTAAACTGCTGTACATTATTTTTAGGGGCTTGATAGATTTTGGGACTATAAGTTTTTACTCGTGATGATAACTGTAGCTGGCTTCTCATTCTCTTGTACGGCTCAATAGGTTTGGTACTGGTTCAACCGCTGAAACTTGTTCTTTGACTTTGAGAGTGCAGAAGGCAAAAAATTTGCATTTTTCCTTGACCCGCCTCTCCCATCACTCAACTTAGTGGTGGTATAAAACCAACCAGTTGGGATTGGGAATAATCCTTTGGGTTTCCTTAAATTTTTGGTATTGCCTCCTCGCTTTAGCACCTGGTCAATTTTTAATTTGTTTCTGGTTGGTAAGCTAGGATTGCTGTTTTACTTCCATGTTGATTTACTGAGAAGGAAATTTACTAAGAAAACGTAGGGTCTTCGTCATATGCTTTCTTATTTTATAATCATTTGGTAGTATATATAAATTATATTGTTTTAGTCCAAGTTTATTATAGAAGCCTGGGGTCATTCTTGGCCCCTTATGTTCTTTTACTGTTCTTGCTGAAATAACGAATGAGGTAAACTTACTAGAGGAAGTTCGCCAACGTAAAAGCCGGTGTCAAGAACACTTTGTTTGTGCTTTCCAGTATCATTCAAACAAATTGTTTTGATGAAACCCAAATATTAGAAAGTTAAATGCGATTGAAAATATAAAATTCATCTAAGTTGACTTTGATGGTGAATAGGAATCCATGAACCCAAATATCAAAGCTGTCATAACCCATAAGGTTTTTTCACAGTTGCTTGGCGGCAAGATTACTAATCCAGAGCTAACCTTCTGAAAGTAGCTTTGCTAGTGCCACCACCATCACCCACATACCTGATGAAAATGCTTAAGCCATCTTTTCCCTGAGAACATCCTATGAAATCTTACTTTATTAAGCAATTTGGAAGTTTTCTTAAAATTGAGATCGCTTTTCCTTCTCTATTTCTATAAGTCCTTTTTCAATTTTATTATTCCATTTGTGAAGCAAAAAGAAAAAAAAAGCCTTTTAGTTGGGTTTAGGTGCAATTGACTACGCTTTATCTTCTAACTCTGGAGAACATCTCCTTCAGAAAGAGCTTTTGTATATTGGACTCATTATACTCAAATTCCATGTCTATGATGTTGCACCAATTGTTTGAGTTGCTATTGCTATTAATAGGTTTGCAGCTCAAATTGGATAGCTTCTTATTGGAGGATTATGAGAAATCATAATTTTTATTTTGCTTAGTGGGATAAGGGTTGGTTGTTGTTGTATACTTTTTATTTTGCTTCTCTAGGATTTAGTTTGTAAGGATGATTTGGACTGTCTAGTTTATCTACATTTATAATGTAATTTTGATCACGAATGGAGTTTTTTTGTTTAACAAGTTTCAATTTTTTTTCAGCGTATTGTGTGAAATTGTAACCACCACGCTATTCCACAGATGATGTAAAATGTTTCAATCACAACCAATCTCTAATAGAAGTCCAATCCGCAACAACTCACTTGCTTATAACGATCAACTAGAGATAAGTGACAAGGTTATGGTCTCAAATGATGGAGGAAACAACTCTAACAATCCTAATTTGGCATCAAGGCAGCGTCTACGTTGGACAAATGAACTCCACAACTGTTTTATAGATGCAGTAACACAACTTGGTGGGCCAGACAGTAAGTGAATGATCAACTGCTTTATTCTTCTTCCTAACTAAGAAAACTGTTTTATTTGTGAATTTTTGTGAGGACATGAACTGCCTAAAAGCTTTTTCTATGCAATTCTCCTTTTCTGTGTCACTCTACTTCATCTATCATATTTGGAGATAATGTCTTGGAGTAACCACATAATTAAATAGGGATAAGACATAAGAGTTCCTGATCCTTGATATTCTTACGTTTAGTAGTTCTGATGTTGTTATGGACTTCTGTTGCTAGAGATGTTTTGATAAATTGTTCTATTGGAAGCCTCACATCATAATAATTTGTCAGAATTTCAGAGGCTTGATGAAAATTCTCCTCCCTAGACGAATTGATTTAATAGTTGTTTAATTCTTATGAAGCTCTTTTCAATGTTAGATAACTTTTAGCAACTATAACATAGAGGGTACTCATCATGACTTTATATGACTATCTATTACATATTTACAGTTTTCTGCTTTCATTTTAGTTTCAACTTCTTGGTTCTTTCTCAATAATTTGACGCCAAATGTTTCGATACATCTTTTTAGTTGGTTCATTATTCATTTGTCTATTAGTGATGTTACTTTCAGTCTACTTAGCTAAATTCAGTTTGCCTACAACAGGAGCAACTCCAAAAGGAGTTCTTGGGATCATGGGTGTAGCAGGGCTGACAATATACCATGTCAAGAGCCACTTACAGGTATTTGTGGAAGTTTATTTTCCTTGAAGGTTTTTGTTTTATATTTCTGACTTTGGCTCTTATGTTGCACTCAGAAATACAGGCTTGCAAACTGCATACCTGATCCATCAACTGATGGTGGGCGTCTTCTTAATGAAAATAAATAGTTGTTTGGTAAACCATTAACTGAAAAGTTGAGCTAAGAGGGTGGTTTGTGTTTCTGTTGTAGGTGTCAAATATGAAATCAAAGATTCTGGCGACCTGACTTCAGGAGTTGAAAGTTCCTCGTAAGCATTGCAGGATCTTCAACCTTTGTTTGCATTTTTTTATTTGGTATTTTAGACAATTTCCTATGTGTTTCTTCACTTTCTTGATTAAAGTTCATAATAGAACAATTAGAGGTGTGCCATCATTTTTATTCTCTTGTTGTCTCAGTGGGATGCAAATAACTGAAGCTCTTAAGTTGCAAATGGAGGTGCAAAAACGGCTTCATGAACAATTAGAGGTGAGTATTTCATGTGGATGATTAGTTCTATTATTTAGCTGGCTACTAATCTTGGCTATTGAGCATGCTTATAGAGCTGACATGGTTTGTAGAATATCAGCTAAATCTATTATGAATAACCGTATCCCGGAAGATTAATCATTGGAAAACATTATCTAAATTAAAGACTAACCCTTGAGAAGAAACAACTCTGAAAACAAGCATAACTTTAACTGAACTCACAATTGCACTTTATCTAAATTCTTGTCGATCCTTTCCATTTTCCTCAAAAGAACTCTGATATAAATGCTTTTCATGTTTTACTACATTCACTATAAATTGGTCATAAACACAATTTAATCAGAAGAATATTATCTTTAACGTGGCTGCTGTAGAGTCTTGATTATCGAGGAAGCAATCAACCATAATTTTTCTGGTATCTGTGTTCAAATTGAATCCGCAAATACTTGTCATATTACGAGATTAAATGTTCATTCCCACTTCTCAAGCCAAAAAGAGTCAACATCTTAGGCAAATGATATATGGTACAGTTTTTTTCCCGCACCCTTCATGAACCTTTATATGCACTATTATCATCATCAACAACAACCTATGTTTGTCCCAACTATTGGAGTGGGTATGCAAGGCTGTATAACTAGAGACGAGAGCCAAAATGGAAGGGGAGGAAAAGGAAAAAGAGGAGAATGAACTGTTAGTATTAGTAACGCAATTAGAGTGGTGAATAGGCAACAGATCAGATTTGTAAATGACATCTTTTGATTCCTTTTGTAACTGCAAGGTTTATACTTTTGTTAGCGTAATAAAACTTTATTATTTGTTAGTGCACAACAAAAATAGTATAAACGAAATAAACAATACTAACACAAAGCATTTAACATGGTTCATATCTGTGATCCTACTCCACGGCCTATTAAGTTAACCGAAACTCAAAATCTAATAAACAGTACTGATACAAAATATTTACCATGGTTCGAACTCCAGTTCCACTCTATGAGCTATTGACTCATTAGCTAAGTCACTCCATGGAAATCCCCTGCAATGAAAATCTCCATCAAAATATCATATTACATTATTTTGACCATGTTGATGGTTAAGTATTGCCCGACTTGCCACTTGAACTAGAAAAGTAGACAAAAGGATATAACAATGTCTTTGACCATGACTATCATAATGAAAAAAACAATCAGAGCTCTGGAATGCACACATAGGTGACAATTCCTTCAATCTCAGATCAGCACATCAATAGGATAAAAGTGAAATGAAGCTGAAGTGAGATTTCAATAACAAATCTCGTGTGGGTTTCTCTTTGAAGCAACATGTATATTACCTAATTGATTTACGAAAAAGGAAAACACTTGAGGGTGCTAATAAAGAGGGATAGTACAACTGACATATCAAACAGATGTTTTCTCTATTTGTCTTCACTGGAGGAGAATAGTATAAAGGAGCAAATTGAGAATAGAATGTTTTCCTATACAGCTATTCACTAGTATTGAATAATACAACTCGAGCCTTTCTTAGGAGCAACAAACTGGCACAAGATGTTTTTTAAAAAGTTTTTACCAACTGTTGATGGTAGGCATGGAGGAAAATTCAAGGAAACAAAGTAGTAGAATGATTTGCACATTTGAACATTAGATCAGAAGGAAGACAGGGAATGCTCGAAGGAACGAGAAGGATCATGCATTGAAGTTCCATATATTCTGGCTAAATTGGAGAGGAGAGAGAGAAAGATATGAATGATAATTGAGAGACAAAATGTAGCATATGGAGAAGTTGTAGGTTGTGCAGATGCAGGAGACTATGTAGAGGCAGAAGGCTGCTTGATTTGGATTTAGAGATGCTGTTGGATGTCGAAGATGCTAATGAACTCACCTAGAGGTTTTGAATATCATGCCCATGAATTACATGTAGAAAACAATGAAGAAAGGTAATGTGCTGAGAATAATAAGAGTTGTAATGATGTGTAGAATATACAATGATATAAATGTAGAAGAAGAAGAAAAATAACAGTCTATAACCTCAGAGGAAGTTCGGATTGCAAGTATTTCCAATTAAATAACGGTCAGGAAACCTAGCAAAGACGGTGTGACAGAGTTATATGTTGGAAGATGTTTCTTTGCTCCTTCCAAATATACACAGCCTCCTCTTATGACACTCATAGTATTTACTATATGTTTTCTGTTGGTTTCTAAATAAATAAATAAAACTTGTGAGAAGTCTGAAACTTTTGGCAGGTGCAAAAGCAATTACAGCTAAGAATAGAAGCCCAAGGGAAGTATCTTAAGAAGATCATTGAGGAGCAGCAACGGCTCAATGGTGCGCTCACTGAAACACCGAGAACGTAGGAAGCACTTCTGCAGCAACTTCAGTTACGATTGCTCTGATGTAGACAAGACCGATCCTCAATTCCTGCTCCAAACTCAGAGCCCCCAACCCAAGACAGAGATGTCAATGATGACCATGGAGGCACTGGGGAAGTGCTTAAAAGTCATTCAATTGTGAATTCCTTCAGCGGGAAGACCCTGTCTACAGATTCCACAACATGTGTTTCCTCCCCTTCAAAGAGCTCAAAGCATGGAAGATTGATCAAGAAGCAGCGCTGCAGCATGGCCTCGGGGCTTGCCGAGACTGAGCTAGTCTCCCATCATATACTGGAGTCGAGTTCAGGTTCAGATTTTCAGCAACAGTGCTCCTTGTTCACACCTAATGGATCCAACTTCGATGTATCGACTACCTCAATCTGCAACAATGCCTTGGGAAGTGGTTCTGGTGGTGACATATGAAGGATTCATGCCAATGCTCTTGTTGTATCAGAATGTAAGAATGTTCATACACTGATTAGTTCCTCTTTTAGGCCCTTTAACTCTGCGTGAGGGATTGCCACACAAATTCATAGTTTGATAGAAGTTGTTATTTTATACTTCAATGACTGCATTAGTTCAGGAATTAGTGGTAGAAACTATGTACAGGAATTCCTTTTCTAATCTGTTTGTTGCGCATGTGTCTCTTGTAAGGTGTAAATGATTCAAACGTTAGTAAGCTTGATAAGATTTGATAAAAATTTATTTATATTGGTTCAATACATATAAAATCAATTAAATAAATTGAGATTGTGAATTGTTAATGTTTATGAATAGGGATTGTGAATTGTTCATAAATAATTTCATGAATAAGTAATTAAATTTTCAAAATGAAAAAAATAAGCCATCAAGTTTAATAATCAATTAAATAAGTTTTAAAATATAAAATTTTTAAACAATCAAATAAGTTGGGACGAATTTGATAACATCTAAATGAATCAAGCTTGTAAAAAACAAATATCATATTATATAAAATCTTCATGGGTTGATATAGTTGATATCTGTATGAGTAGTTACTTTAATAAGTCTTGGGGTTAATTTCCAATGGGTGTAAAATGCTTGATGTATGATCTCTCCCATACAATGGGCAATTATGCTATGGCAAAATATCCCTTGTGATTTACCTGCCTATATCTAATCGGGGGCTGGTGATGAGGTGCTTGAGATGAGTGTTATTACCTTTTGCTCAAATAAAAAAGAAATTAAATCAAACTTGAATCACTATTTTAACGACATAATTCATTTTAGGATGAACTTAATTTGACTTGATTATCCTATCAAACAAACTTGAATATTACAAAGTTGTTGATATTGGGTCGATGAGTGTTATTACCTTTTGCTCTAATAAAATCATATCAAGTCAAACTTGAACCACTATTTCAACGACATAATTTATTTTAGGCTCAATTTATCTTTAACTTGATTATCTTATCAAACAAACTTAAACATCATAAAGTTTGACTCGACTTAATTTGTCGACTCTGACCCTACGAAAGTTTTACTGATCATCAAGGTAAATCAGAAAAAATGATTAACGAGGTTAGGTAACGTAAAACCTCGGACGACCGGCCCAACCCCACGAAAGTTTTCCACCGACCGCTAGAGTAAATCGGGAAGTGTTCGCAGCGGACGGTCCAAAAGTCTAGCGTCCCAGGATTCACGTCCCATTTAGAGGAAATTTTTTTGCAAAATACATAGTAGCTGGGATCGAACCATGGATGACTGAGATGATGACTAGTTGTCCTTCCGCTGCACCATAGCCCCGGGGGGTTAAAATGATTGACGAAGTTGGGTAACGTCAAACCTTGAGCTACCAACCCGACCTCATAGAAGTTTCCCGACCGAAATCGGGAAGCACTCGTAGCGAACAATCCAGAAGCCCAACATCCCAGGGTTCGAGCCTCATTTGGAGAAAAAATTCTTGCAAAATACACCATAACTGGTGATCGAATCGCGGATGCCTAGGATGACAACTAGTCACTCTTCCGCTACACCATAATCTCGGAGGCACTAAGGTAAATCAGAAAGTACTTGTAGCCTGTGATCCATCAACTTAGCGCTCTTAGATCTATAAAAACAATAATAATAATAATTTGCCAAACCTAAAATTAGGTAGGTTAACATCTTGTTTATATCAAAACTCTGCTAATTTATTTGTCTAATCAGTTTAAATTTTTATTTATTTTTATTGATTTTAAACCACTTCCAAAGAATTTGGCCAATTAGATTACTGAACTTCAATCCATTATTTCTTCAAATCGGAAAAAAAATTAAAACTAAAAATCTGGAAAAGAATATTATTCTAAATGATTTAAGAAAAATCCGCAACCTTAAATAGAAGCGGTGCGGTTGATCTACAATTTAACGCTCCCATTCCTTACGTACCCGACACGCTACAGCCACTGGTCCCATCCATTCCCTGAGATCAGCTGTCCCACTTGGTGCTCCAACCATCGTTCAATCACAATCCTCACGATTCCTGCGCGCACTTCCTGTCTCGACAGACACACAAAACCCGCAAGCTCCACCGTCTTCTCCGCGTCACGACGCACGAGTAACGGCATCTTGTGCCCGCATAGAGCGAGAAAGCCCAGTCCTCCGTGGCATTAACATTTAACATTTCCAATTAATCATTTTTTTTTAATTTTAAAAAATGCACCATCCAGATTCCATTATGGCAAAAGGATTCGTCTTTAAAAAAAAGGATGGAATTAAATTTGTCGATGAATTGAAATTTAATTTCACCCTTTCAAATATCTTTTTAATCAGGAATTAATAAGAAATTAAAATTTAATTTCCTTCAAATTCTTTAAAATAAGACGTCTGATTTGTAATAGAAATTATTTTAACAAATGAAAATGATTAAAGAGACCTTATTTCTCATTCAGCGTCATTTTAGATAAAGGATAAAATGATAGAAATACAAAAATTGAATTCAAGTCTGATATATTCCAAATCAAAAAATTCAATTCAATTCTGTTATTTACTAAGTCATTCAAAACATGAGAATTGAATTCAATTCTAAATTCATTTTACTTAAAAAGTTCCAAACAATGTGTTATGTGTTAGTGACATGTCAATCCGTCCATTCATAATTAATCCGAAGAAAATTATAAAGCAATTTACCAAAGGGCATACGTAACAATCGGTAATTACCAACGGGTGCACCATGATTTTATTTTCACGAAAGGGCGCACTCATTATAGTGAACTTCCTCTTATACCCCTCATGTTATCTATTACCTTTCTCTTTCTCTCTCAGTAATAAATTCTGTGACGTCAGCACATGCAACGTAACTTAATTACTGACTTTTATTTAAAATAATATCTAATGGAATCGGCGCTAAATTAAAAAACGTAAGGTAAAAATTAAAAAAATATTTCACTTTAAAAATTTCTCATCCAACATGATTTAAAAATATAAATAAATAATTTTAATTTTTATTAATAGAAATTAATATATTAAATAATATTTAATAAATATATTAATGTATAAAAAGTTTTTGGAAACAAACTGTTGGATTTAAAAATATAAATAAATGATTTTATATTTGATTAATAGAAATTAATATATTAAATAATATTTAATAAATATATTAATGTATACATATGTTTTGAAAAAACTGACCGTGGTAGCTTTCAGGCCCACGCTGGGCCTGAAATATTTTTATTTCAGGCCCACGTTGGGCCTGAAATCTTTTGATTCAGGCCCGACGTGAACTCAAATTTTTTTTCTATTTAAAAAATATATTAATATATAAAAAAACCTATCAAAACACTTAATTTTAGATTCAAACGCAAGGCCTGAAGTCATCTCAGGAGGGTTTGAAGTCAAATAACTTCAGATCCTATAAATATAAAAAATATTTTTAAAATAAAAAAATTTTAGTGAGGGCCTGAAGTCATCAGTGACTTCAGGCCCTCTATCTGAAAAATTTTCCCTTAGGCCTGAAGTCATCCGACTTCAGGCCTAAGGAGGGCCTGAAGTCTGTTGACTTCAGGCCCTCCATTAAATATATAAAAATAATAAAAACTTTTTTAAAAAAGATATAATATATAATTACATAATAATAAAATGTTATAGGAGTGGTTTAGGTATATCAGTGAGTTTTGAGCAAAACTCACTGATTGAACTACCATATTTGGAATTCTGAAAACTCATTATCAGTAGACAGGGTTGAGCTAGGAGATGAGATTTTGGGTGCCGAAACCTCTAATCTTGCCGTATCACCAATGCTATAGCAGTGGTTTAGGTATATCAGTGAGTTTTGAGCAAAACTCACTGATGGACCTACCATATTTGGAATTCTGAAAACTCTATATCAGTAGACAGGGTTGAGCTAGGAGATGAGATTTTGGGTGCCGAAACCTCTAATCTTGCAGTATCACCAATGATATAGGAGTGGTTTAGGTATATCAGTGAGTTTTGAGCAAAACTCACTGATGGAGCTACCATATTTGGAATTCTGAAAACTCATTATCAGTAGACAGGGTTGAGCTAGGAGATGAGATTTTGGGTGCCGAAACCTCTAATCTTGCTGTATCACCAATGATATAAGAGTGATTTAGGTATATCAGTGAGTTTTGAGCAAAACACACTGATGGACCTACCATATTTGGAATTCTGAAAACTCTATATCAGTAGACAGGGTTGAGCTAGGAGATGAGATTTTGGGTGCCGAAACCTCTAATCTTGCTGTATCACCAATGCTATAGGAGTGGTTTAGGTTTATCAGTGAGTTTTGAGCAAAACTCATTGATAGACCCGACCACGGGCCGGGTCCAGCCCGGACCCGGCCCGGAACCGGCCCGTTGACCCGGTTCGCCGGGCCGAACCGGAACCGGCCCGGCAAAATGCCGGGCCGGTTCCGGTTCCGGGCGCCAGAACCCGTGAACCGGCGGTTAACCGTCGGTTCACGTGTAACCGCCGGTTCCAACGGCACTGAACCGGCGGTTAACCGCCGGTTCAGTGCCGTTTGAGTTTTTTTTTTTGTTTTTTTTGGACGGATGAGATCATTTGACCGTTTTTTGATCAATGGCTAGGATTTAGTGACCGTTATGATCCGAACTCTATAAATAGGGAGCTCATTTCATCATTTTCACTCACAAAACTTCTCTTCTCTCAATCTCTCATTCTCAACTCTCTAACTCTCAACTTCTCTTCACGTTCTTCATCGACGTCGACGATAATGGAAGGAGGTCACGGAGGTGGACGCGGAGCTTCATCATCTCGATCTCGGAGGGGAAAAGAAATTGCATACGAGGATCCCAACCTTCAAATTCAATCCACCGATGATGAGATCGAGGCTCAGCCCCAATGCCCTCCGATCCCCGAAACGCAAGGAAGTACCGATGCGATTACTTCTAAGGTTCGGGATAATGCTCCATTAAAATCGTCTATTTTTACTAAACATTTTGAGAAAGTCACACTTCCGTCGGGAGAAATGCGTGCAAAATGCAAGCATTGTAATGCTTCCTACAAATTCCAAGCCGGCGGCGGCTATGGGTCGTTGAAACGACATGTAGAAACGAAGCACCCGACGGAATATGGGCTTGACCGCTCTCAAACACAATTATCTAGATTTTCTAGCGGTAGTAGTACTGATTCTGATTTATTTTTATATTCAGATAATAAATTAAGAGAATCATTAGCTAAATTTGTTTCCGTAGAACATCTTTCTTTTAGTTTTGGAGCTAAATGCACATTTGAAGATTTGTGTAAAGAATCTCTTAATCCTGCTGCTAAACGTGTACCTAGGACTACACTAACTCGTACAATTAAAAGATTAGTAAAACAAGGAAAAAAGAATTTAATTGAAGAATTTAGTAAATTAAATAATAAAGTTTCTTTATGTTCCGATATTTGGAGTGATCATTGGCAAACTCATTCTTATATGGGTATAACATGCCATTGGATTGATAACTCTTGGATCCTTCAAAAGAGATTATTAGCTTATAGAGTTTTTGATGAATCACACACTGCTCATAACATTGCACAATTATTACACATAGTTTTAGAAGAATATGGATTGACTCATCAAATCTTTTCAATATCATTAGACAATGCTAGTTCTAATACCGCTTCAATAGATGAATTAAAATTTATTTGTCAACCTGTCATTGGTGGTTTATTTTTTCATATTCGTTGTGTATGCCATATTTTAAACTTATGTGTTCAAGATGGATTAAAACTTTTACAAAATTATATTCAACCAATTAGAATCGCAATTTCATATTTATGGTCTCATCCATCTATGATGAAACAATGGGGTAGATTTTGTAAAGCTAATGGAATGCGACCAAAAAAATTTCCACGTGATGTTCCAACACGTTGGAATTCAACATATCAATTATTACAAGATTCTTTTCAATATAAAAATTTATTATGTTTATTTTTTGCACAAAATAGTAATACCAATATATATTTATTTTCACAACAATGGAATATTTGTAGTAGTATTTGTGAAATTTTAAAAGTTTTTAACGATGCAACTGAACAACTTTCTGGTGTTTATTATCCTACTGCTCATTTAATTTTAGTAAATTTTGTAGTATAGTATTAATATTAAATGAACATGTAAATGATGAAGCTTTAACTTTATGTATAATAGCTATGAAAACTAAATGGGAAAAATATTTTTATTTAATTCCTGAAATTTATTTAATTGCATTTGCTTTAGATCCTAGATTTAAATTAGAAGTTTTACAAGAAATGCTAACTTTATATTATGACACATTAATTCCTATTAAGGATTTTTCCTCTCCGGATCCAGCTAATATTGTATATAATATTAGAAATTATTTATATGATCTTTATAATCAATATTATGTTAAATATGGAACACAAACTAATATTTCTGAAACACAACAACCTACTACTACTAATTTAAAACTTACAAAAGCCCAACTTTTATTAAAAGAACGGACGAAACGTCCACGAGGATCCTCAAGTTCCACACAGGAACTTGAGAATTATTTTACGACTTCTTTTGATTTTAATGAAGCAGATAGCGAAGACTTCGACATCTTGAAGTGGTGGTCACAGAAGGCTCAAAGCTTTCCCGTTCTCTCCGTGATCGTAAAAGAAATTTTAGCTTCTCCAGTGTCGACTGTTGCTGTGGAGCAGACGTTCAGTGCCGGCGGCAACATATTAGATGAACGACGATCAACCATGTCTCCCGACTCATTGGAAGCTCAAGCATTACTTGATGATTGGACCAGAGCCGAAAAGCGAATCCAAGGAATGCAACTTTCAGAAGACGAAGCCGAAGAATTTGATACCGAAGGAACAAATACAACGGGAACGGGAGGAAATACAAGTGAGTGAGAAATGTAAAAATATAAAAGGGTAAAAATGTAAAAGAACTACGTGGGCTTTGATTCCCCTATACCCTAAGGGGATACGTAGGCAACTTATATAAGTGCAAGCCCTTTTTTAATAAAATTTATTTTTTTTTATTTTAATTTTTAATTTTTTTAATATAATAATCTTGAACCGTGCCGAACCGTGGCGAACCGTGAACTGGACCGTGAACCGGCGGTTCCGAACCGTGAACCGTAACCGTCTTGGGCGGTTAAGGTTAAGGGTCGACCTCCCATGAACCGTCGAACCGGCGGTTCCGAACCGTCGAACCGGCGGTTCCGAACCGTGGTCGGGTCTACTCACTGATTGACCTACCATATTTGGAATTCTGAAAACTCATTATCAGTAGACAGGGTTGAGCTAGGAGATGAGATTTTGGGTGTCGAAACCTCTAATCTTGCTGTATCACCAATGCTATAGGAGTGGTTTAGGTATATCAATGAGTTTTGAGCAAAACTCACTGATGGACCTACCATATTTGGAATTCTGAAAACTCTATATCAGTAGACAGGGTTGAGCTAAGAGATGAGATTTTGGGCGCCGAAACCTCTAATCTTGCTGTATCACCAATGCTATAGGAGTGGTTTAGGTATATCAGTGAGTTTTGAGCAAAACTCACTGATGGACTTACCATATTTGGAATTCTGAAAACTCTATATCAGTAGACAGGGTTGAGCTAGGAGATGAGATTTTGGGTGCCGAAACCTCTAATCTTGCTGTATCACCAATGCTATAGGAGTGGTTTAGGTATATCAGTGAGTTTTCCTCAAAACTCACTGATATACCTAAACCACTCCTATAGCATTGGTGATACAACAAGATTAGAGGTTTCGGCACCCAAAATCTCATCTCCTAGCTCAACCCTGTCTACTGATAATGAGTTTTCAGAATTCCAAATATGGTAAGTCCATCAGTGAGTTTTGCTCAAAACTCACTGATATACCTAAACCACTCCTATAGCATTGGTGATACAGCAAGATTAGAGGTTTCGGCACCCAAAATCTCATCTCCTAGCTCAACCCTGTCTACTGATAATGAGTTTTCAGAATTCCAAATATGGTAAGTCCATCAGTGAGTTTTGCTCAAAACTCACTGATATACCTAAACCACTCCTATAGCATTGGTGATACAACAAGATTAGAGGTTTCGGCACCCAAAATCTCATCTCCTAGCTCAACCCTGTCTACTGATAATGAGTTTTCAGAATTCCAAATATGGTAGGTCCATCAGTGAGTTTTGCTCAAAACTCACTAATAAACCTAAACCACTCCTATAGCATTGGTGATACAGCAAGATTAGAGGTTTCGGCACCCAAAATCTCATCTCCTAGCTCAACCCTGTCTACTGATATAGAGTTTTCAGAATTCCAAATATGGTAGGTCCATCAGTGAGTTTTGCTCAAAACTCACTGATATACCTAAACCACTCCTATAGCATTGGTGATACAGCAAGATTAGAGGTTTCGGCACCCAAAATCTCATCTCCTAGCTCAACCCTATCTACTGATAATGAGTTTTCAGAATTCCAAATATGATAGGTCAATCAGTGAGTTTTGCTCAAAACTCACTGATAAACCTAAACCACTCCTATAGCATTGGTGATACAGCAAGATTAGAGGTTTCGGCACCCAAAATCTCATCTCCTAGCTCAACCCTGTCTACTGATATAGAGTTTTCAGAATTCCAAATATGGTATAGCCATCAGTGTGTTTTGCTCAAAACTCACTGATATACCTAAATCACTCTTATATCATTGGTGATACAGCAAGATTAGAGGTTTCGGCACCCAAAATCTCATCTCCTAGCTCAACCCTGTCTACTGATAATGAGTTTTCAGAATTCCAAATATGGTAGGTCCATCAGTGAGTTTTGCTCAAAACTCACTGATATACCTAAACCACTCCTATATCATTGGTGATACTGCAAGATTAGAGGTTTCGGCACCCAAAATCTCATCTCCTAGCTCAACCCTGTCTACTGATATAGAGTTTTCAGAATTCCAAATATGGTAGGTCCATCAGTGAGTTTTGCTCAAAACTCACTGATATACCTAAACCACTGCTATAGCATTGGTGATACGGCAAGATTAGAGGTTTCGGCACCCAAAATCTCATCTCCTAGCTCAACCCTGTCTATTGATAATGAGTTTTCAGAATTCCAAATATGGTAGGTCCATCAGTGAGTTTTGCTCAAAACTCACTGATATACCTAAACCACTCCTATAACATTTTATTATTATGTAATTATATATTATATCTTTTTTTAAAAAAGTTTTTATTATTTTTATATATTTAATGGAGGGCCTGAAGTCATCAGACTTCAGGCCCTCCTTAGGCCTGAAGTCGGATGACTTCAGGCCTAAGGGAAAATTTTTCAGATAGAGGGCCTGAAGTCACTGATGACTTCAGGCCCTCACTAAAATTTTTTTATTTTAAAAATATTTTTTATATTTATAGGATCTGAAGTTATTTGACTTCAAACCCTCCTAGGATGACTTCAGGCCCTGCGTTTGAATCTAAAATTAAGTGTTTTGATAGGTTTTTTTATATATTAATATATTTTTTAAATAGAAAAAAAATTTGAGTTCACGTCGGGCCTGAATCAAAAGATTTCAGGCCCACGCTGGGCCTGAAATAAAAATATTTCAGGCCCAGCGTGGGCCTGAAAGCTACCACGGTCAGTTTTTTCAAAACATATGTATACATTAATATATTTATTAAATATTATTTAATATATTAATTTCTGTTAATCAAATATAAAATTGTTTATTTATATTTTTAAATCTAACAGTTTGTTTCCAAAAACTTTTTATACATTAATATATTTATTAAATATTATTTAATATATTAATTTCTATTAATAAAAATAAAAATTATTTATTTATATTTTTAAATCACGTTGGATGAGAAATTTTTAAAGTGAAATATTTTTTTAATTTTTACCTTACGTTTTTTAATTTAACGCCGATTCCATTAGATATTATTTTAAAATAAAAATCAGTAATTAAGTCACGTTGCATGTGCTGACGTCACAGAATTTATTACTGAGAGAGAAAGAGAAAGACAATAGATAACATGAGGGGTATAAGAGGAAGTTCACTATAATGAGTGCGCCCTTTGGTGAAAATAAAACTATGGTGCGCCCGTTGGTAATTACCGATTGTTGCGTACGCCCTTTGGTAAATTGCCGTTATTAATTTGAACGATGACTAACAAATAAGAAAAAATAAATACCTGATTTCGTACTTTCATTGGGATTTGACTTCTGACAATGTCGGTTAACTATCACTCTATTTTATGGAGATTAAGAATGATAATGGGGCGGGAGCGGAGGAGGATTTGTAATTTTCATCTCCTTCCTCAAATTATATCTCCGCTCCCATCCCATCCCGATCTCCGAAGTTACCTAATCGAGAAATCCCTATTCTCGATCCCATGGGGATTAGATCCCTATGCATGTCTCGATTCCGTTTCAAATTGATTCGCTGTTACCATTTAACTCTAAATATTACGAAAAATTATATAAAATATACTTATATTATAAAAATAATAATGAGTATTATTAGTATTATTATTATTATTGAGACTATAAGAGTTGCGGGTTGCATTTGGAAATGGAGTATTTACTACAGAGATTTAAAAAAAATTGAATCTGAATTCATATCCAATAATGTCCCAAATCGTTCCGTTTCGAATTTTTCCGATGAAATCCGGGGAAATTACCATCCCTAATGGAGAGGTTTCCAATTCCAGTGCCATCATCTTCCCCATGCATCCCTTTCTTTGGCATCGTACGGAACAACCTGTAAAGCGCACGCTCTCGAGCCTTAAAATTCCCCAAAGGAGGCACGCAAGCGATCGACCGCAGAATCGAAATAAAGCGAGAAAGAAAACGGAAGGAGGAGGAAAACTAGGAAAAACCGCGCGCCGGGTGTTTTCATGTCTCTGGCCGACCCACCCATCCCATTGGTCATCCTCGTGGGCCCGACAGCGGGTCGTCCACCCGGTTTAAACGCCCCGATTTATGCACGCATTTGCTCGCTCTCGTGGATATTTATGGACGGCACGAGTATAAGAGAGCGGAGTGCGCGAACCCGCCGAAGCATTCATGGCTTCTTCGCTTCGGCTCCAATAAATTTCGATTCCGTTTCGCGATCGACGTAGAGAGAGAGAGAGAGAGAGAGAGAGAGGTGTGCGAGGCGAGCATGGATTGGTGGACGAGCGTCCCCTCGCTCAATGCCGCGAGAAGGTAGCTTTCTGTCTAATCGATCCCTTTTGTCCGGGGTTCTGGTTGGGAATTTTGATGGTCGGTCGGCATGGTGGATCTTGATCTTGATTGTTGATGCGGGTGCTTTCGGAACAAATGCAGTTCGTTAAGCGGTCGGCTCTCTAAAAATGGTTTCTTTTTTTTTTTTTTTTTTTGTTTTTTGTTGTTTATTCCGTGGGGGTTTCTTAAATTTAACTTTTTCGTACTCTTTCTTTTAAATTGGACCTCTAACATTTTGCCTACTGTTTTTGGTGAACGAAGGAGTTTATCTGTATAGCATATGCATCAGCGATCTTTTTAGACGATTGTCCTCTGATGATGGAAAAGATGAACGGTATGGTTTCTCTAGCTCATGTCAATCCATTTCTTTGGTACTACGAACGAACTGATGCTGGAGTCTTATATTATTCGACTATGTTGTGTCAAAGATCTTGAGGTGTCTCATAGTTGGGATGATAGAAAAGAAAGAAGGTCCGACGCGGAGAACTCTGAGGATGAAAGACGAAGATTAAGTATTGGAGCTTTAAAGAAAAAGGCACTGAGTGCTTCTTCTAAGTTCACACATTCCCTCAAGAAGCGAGGGAAGAGGAGAGATGTTAATAGGACTTCTTCCGTTTCAATCAAGGACGATAGGGATTTGGAAGAGGAGCATGAAGTATACACATTCCGCGAGGGGCTAATTTCTAGGGACTTATTGCCTGATAAACATGACGACTACCACATGCTGCTCAGGTAGAATTTTGGCTGTCAAAATGTGTAATCTTTTGTTGTTTGCTTCTGTGCTTATTTTGAAAACCTTATGTGTGGATCTGTATGCTTAACTGCTGTTATCCCAATGAAGTAAACGGCCTACTAGTATTTCCATTAAATGGCCTTGTAATATATATCAAACCAACTGGAATCCTTTTTTTTGTTTTGGTTTAATGCAATTTGTGCTTCATTTTATGAGCATATTCATTTTCTTGGTAGCTACTGACTCCAGCACTTCCACAATGATTATCGGTGAGCATTTACATGTTGCAGGTTTCTGAAAGCTAGAAAATTTGATCGTGAGAAAGCAACTCTTATGTGGGCAGATATGCTTCAGTGGAGAAAGGAATTTGGAGCAGATACAATTTTGGATGTGAGTTTCCTTGCCAGATAGCTCTGTTTTTTGTTTTCATCAGGCAAACTTCCGCATCACTTCTGCAATTTTCACCATATTATCTTTCTTTTTCATATATCTTTCCGTTTGTCTTTATTTTCAATGGCTTTTGATTAGAGTTATGAGTGGACAATGTCCATTGAGGTAATACAAAGTTATGAGTGGACATCTCAGAATGAAATTTCAAACCATGCTTGACCAGACACTTCAGATACTGAAATTTCCACATTTTGCACAAAACTAGTTATGCTAGGAAATCCAGAGTTATTTCCTTGGAAGTATAAATTGGAAGCCCGACTTTTGACAATCTTATTAGGATTTTCTGATATTGAGATCTTCAATACTTTTTTTTCTTTCTTTTTCCCACATCAATCTGATATATCTGCATTACTGATGGCATTTTTTGGGGTTTTCAATGATCTATTGTAGAACATAATTATATCTCCTTGAACTCTAATGCAATCAATTTGGAAGTATGGCATACTGTATAACAAATGTTAAGTGCTGCAACTTAAAACACTATTTGTTGAATTCAAGGACTTTAAGTTTGAGGAGTTGGCGGAAGTCTTGCAACATTATCCTCAGGGCTATCATGGAGTTGACAAAGGAGGAAGGCCTGTCTACGTTGAAAGGCTAGGAAAGGTGGAGCCCAATAAGCTTATGAACATCACAACAGTTGAACGATACATAAAATATCATGTTCAGGAATTTGAGAAAGCTTTTCATGAGAAATTTCCTGCATGCTCTGTTGCTGCAAAAAGGCACATTGACACAACAACCACAATTCTGGATGTGCATGGTGTGGTATGATATTTAATTTTCAGAATCTAGATATATTAGTTGTTGATGTGATGCAGAATATTAACAAAGAAATCTTTTTGCTGAATCATATAATTTAATGTTGTAGTTGCTGGAACAAGACAATTGTTTGCTTGATTTTACTGAAATTATTAAGTGTTTGGTTTGAGTCAGGGCTTGAAGAATTTCAGCAAGACAGCAAGAGAGCTATTGCTTAAAATGCAGAAAATTGATGGAGATTACTATCCCGAGGTATTTGTTCATTCAAATTCTTAAACATTGATCTGTTGTTTTTATGCATCTATATCGACATGTAAACATTCAATTTGATAATGCAGACTCTACATCAGATGTTCATTGTCAATGCCGGTCCTGGCTTTAGGTTGCTATGGAATACTGTAAAAGGTTTTCTGGATCCAAAGACGACAGCAAAGATACATGTATGTTCCCTATGATTGGAGTTATTTGTTTCACTAGCTTTGAAGGTCTAGAGTCTAGGATACATGCAGATAATAACTTTATCCCACAGGTATTGGGAACTAAATACCAAGGCACATTACTTGAAGTCATTGACTCGAGGTTTGATTCATTACTCTCTGGTGATATTGATGATTCTTCTTGTTGATGATTTACTGAATTTAAATTGTATTGTTGCACTTAGCCAACTTCCAGAATTCTTGGGCGGCATATGTACATGCTCTGGTGAAGGTGGCTGTTTACTGTCTAACAAAGGACCGTGGAAGGATCCTCACATTATGAAAGTAAAGTTTACTTGTATAGATATGTAGAAATATTGTTCCTGCACATTACACCCATGTTTTAATTTACTGAAACAGCCAAGACCAAATATCATATCAAGAGTGGGACACCATAATTTAGTCTTCACGGAGAGTTGTAGCTTAATGAACAAGTTTTATAAATTTAGATGGGCCAACTACTGTTAACTTGAGCTTGTGATGGGATCTAATAATGTTAATGGAAGTTCTCTCGTTAGGATGCAGTGTGACAATTAGTATCAAAACAAAGCTCATCCTAGGCATGATGAAATATCTGGAAAGAACTTGTGTAACGATGAAGCCACCATTGGGGATTGGTCTTCACATGTCATTGACTATGGATCCTTCTTGGTTGAATTGGACTTTGAGTAGTCATGGAGTTGTCAAGCCTAAGTAATCGAGACTATAACATCCAAGTTTACTCTCAGCTATACAATTATGAGCTAATAAAAGGGGTTTATAAGCATCAATGAGGGAACTATTATTAATTTGGATCTATATTTTCAGGCTAGCAGTTGAGCCTAATGGCTCGTAGTAGGAGTTAGTTCTCTTATTTGAGCAGATTGTGACAAAGAGGCCACTAGGTAAGATTGATTCAACTTCTTTTATGGAATAGCATTGTTTCACTTTAAATAAACCAACTTTTGTTTAGAAGGTGACCAATAGAATACTCTTAATTTTAAGTAATCTGCGTTAATACTTTTCTCTTCAGCTAGCGAAACTACCTGATTTGATTCCCCACTTAAACATCTAATAGAAGCATCAAGTTTCTAAACTTGAACATGATAGGAGTGGCTTGAAATTACACATGTTTTTATCCCACTACAGAAGAGTAAGCAATATGTAATTGACCTTGTCTGTTTTGAGTGTCTTGGTACTGTTTTTTTTCTTGAAAAGCTCAAGAGAAAAAGGAGTCACTCTTATTTACTTTTTGTCACTCTCCAAATTTTAGCTTGCATATAATGCTGAAGCAGTGTTATTGAGGCATACTAGAAGAATGTCAGGTGGTGAAGAGGTCTTTGCTGGCCCATATCTTTCAAAGGCAAGTGTTTACTGATCTAGATTTCAGCATATGAGCTTTCAATTCCTACATTGATATGGATGCATTTGGAGTACTATTGCAACTGAGTATGCTTGTCATTTCAGGGAAGAAATAGTAGTGCATGGACACTTGAATCTGGATCTGATGTTGATGATCATGTTTCTAGATCTGTTGAGTATAGTCGTTTAGCCCCAGTTCGTGAAGAAGTGAGTTCTCTTTGCTATCCTGTTTGGAACTTTGCTTAATGATATTCCACTGATTATCATCTCCAAAATGGATTGAATTGAACTCTTGAACATGACAATGTTATAAAGGAAACCTTTTCAGAAGATACTTAATTCTCGAACTATGTTTTGAACAAATTCGGTATTTTTTTCTATATTGCCACAAGTATGTGATATAACAGTTGATATCCCCCATAATAATAGAGTTTTACATGGTTCTATTGAAAGATTTTTTTTATAAGTCTTCCATTTCATAAAGGCCTTGTTTCATTGCAAAGAAAGATGATCACACTTTTTGTTGTTTTTTTTTCCTAATTATTTTCTGCAATGGCGGAATGGCCTTTCAAAAAACTCAAGTTTGGAATAGTTAGATCAGTATTCCTACATTTTATCACTGCAGGAATAACTAGATGCAAATTTTAATCTAAACAGACGAATTAACAATCTCATATAGGTAGGAAATAAAAACTTGTTTTAGATTGTGTTGTGCCAAATGAATTTCAGTGCAATTGCATCCATGATTGCAGATCAAAGCAAGAGATTCAGCAGCATACTATAGTTGTGATGATCATTTTGTTGTGGTCGACAAAGCTATAGATTGTGGTGGAAGAGGAGCAACTTCTTACAATAGATTATCTAATTTTGGAGATCAAGGAAGGACTTCATATAGTATTGCAACATCAAATCCACAAGGCACGCAATCTGTGTTCCTCTAGGAACAGTTCTCTGTTGGTTATAGAAATATCCTCATCCTTGTTTGTCTTAGTTGTTTTTTTTTTCTGTTACCAGATAATTTAAGCATTGGAAATCACATTTTCCTCGAGAGAGATTCAAGAGAAACTAAGTTTCAGTTTCTTGGAAAATTGATAATAGCTTTTCTTGTTAAAGTTTTATCATTTATCCGTGTGATTGGCTTAAAAGAAGGGAGATTGAACAACAGCCGTCCTTCAGATGTTCAACTTAGATCAACCGAGAAAATCATTGAAGATCAATTGACTCCTGTTTTAGAGCGACTGCAGAGGCTAGAAAGTATGTTAGATGAGCTCACCAATAAACCCACTCAAATCCCTTTTGAGAAAGAGCGTTCCCTACTTGAATCTTGGGATCGGATAAAACATGTCGAGTTTGACCTCGAAAAGACCAAAAGGGTAAATTTCTGACCATCCTAATATTTTTTGTCTGGTGACACAATTACTTCATGAGCATCCATGTCAGTGCTCTCTGTTTAGTGTGTTAATGGTCCATAAGCCTATGGTGCAGGAGAAATGGCACATTGTAACATGTTGGCGTCATTTATGGATTTGCCCTTTTCCACATTCTGATTCAAGTTTCCCTCCCGCAACCCTTTTTTTTCATAAATAGTTATGCATCACCTCATGTAGTTGGTCTGTCGTGGTAGTTTTATGCTATGTATTTCATTTAGATATTTTGTGTAAGTTTGCTCTACTTAAAGGGTTATCTTCTTAGTTTTATTGCTGTGATTTGTTTAGTCTTGCATGCTTGTTTCAGGTATTACATGCTACAGTCATGAAGCAGCTACAAATTGTTGAGTCATTAGATGCAATGAAGAAATCAAGTGTTCGGGTAAAGATTTAAGCTTTTGCTATCTTCACTTGTCACAATTCATTGCATCACTTAAGTAGCTAATCATATGAAAACTTTGCAATTTCATTTTCTAGAATTTCTGATTCATGGATCTTCCTAGAAGGGAAAATAGAGGATGTCATTTCCTCGAAGCATGTCTCTTTGAGAAGAAAATAATACATTTGCTTCTCCCAATTCCATTTTCGTTATGAATCTATGAACTGTTTTGCTGACTTACTGTTACTTTGATGTCCAGAAAAAGAATTGTATGCACTAGATACTTCCACTTAGCCTCATTCTAACACCCATGGTAATAACCTTCATGTTTCTCACAAATAGTTTACATTTCTTGAGTCAGAAAAGATCATTCTGCTGATCCTTCAAGGATGTTCGAGCAATTTGAAACAATGACAGTTGTAGCAGAACAAAGAGAGGCTTCTCCAGGAATCGCAGGCCAAAACTAACATCAAGCTATCTCATGTCCTGAAGTTATTTTGTTCCTTCGAGGGAGAGACTGGTGTGAATTCTGGATGGGAATCAGTCATGAACAGTCCTGATCATGAGTCAAGCAAGGGGATATAGAAAGAGAATAGCTGGAGAAGTTTTTCATTTGTAATGCTCTTTACCACCTCTGTTAAATGACTTGGCATTTCAAGCAAATGTTATGGCTTGGTTAACATGTATCATAGTTTTGAGTGAACTAAGTGATTGTGTTCTAATCAACAAATACAGCACTTTGTTTAGAAGCTTTTACTCATGCTTTGAAACTATTGTTTGTCTGAAGCAATAGAAAAGGAGGCCATGTAACTACTGAAATTCACTTTCTAGAATGACTTGTTTGGTTTTCGAGTTTCAGATTTATATACTTTAAAATGAATAGATCATTAATTGATTAGTAATTCACTTTTAAATATTTGATGATTCTGAAATTCAATCATAGTCTCTAGCTGATGAAAGTTTCCATTCATTCAAGTTTACATTCCAACATCAAATATCCTCGCTGAAATTAGCTACATTTTCATGCCTAGAATAACTAGCTCATACAACAAGTTCATTCGCAGGGAACTAATGGAGGCAATCTGATTTTGGACATTTAATTTAATCATGGAAATTAACTTGAATTTGCTAATGGTTTTGAATCAAAGTACATGTATATTTGAGTGTCGCGTGGCAACTGCCATCGCATGTGTCGGAGAACAGACTTCTAGCATTGTTGAAATTTTACTTGAAACTGAAAGTTGAATGGCTCCAAACTTCTCTTTGCCGCATAAGACTCGATCAGGGAAAATAAGTTCTAGAATCTGAAGTCAGGATCAACATCCATAGCCCATGCAAACTTTGCGAGTAGTGATTTGTTAAATATCTAGAAAGATAAACAAACCAAGGATTATAAATGGAGGCAATGACAGTAGCAGGTTTACTAATGTACTCAACTAGAGGCAATTCTGACAATGAAAACAACGTGTTTGTCTCAAAAATAAAATTTGAAACCAAGTACCTTCTCTATGGGTACTTCATGCCTCTTGCACCACGCAACTGATATTCTTGGGTCAAGGTAATTGATTTTGGATGTTCCAAGTGCAACTGTTTTCAGATCCTCTTTTATTTGTTTATCCATTTCCATTTTTCCTATCTTGGCATCAACCTGAGCAATCTTCTTCTCAATCCTGCAAGTTAGGACACATCAGATCAGATGTATTTAGAGAAAAATCGATCATACAACGTTCATGAGTTTGGTAAGCTTATTACACTTCAGGGGCCAAGTTCTTCTTAGGCTTCCCTTCTTTATCTTTAAGTGGAGGCTTCCCTTTCTTAGCCCTACTCAGATCCATCATCAATTCATCTCTTTGGGACTGTTTGGAAAACGTCAATATAGATGGCAGGCCGAGTGAGAAAAATCAAAGGAAATATATAAATTGGCAGCTAAATAGTAAAGCACAAAAAATGTCTTACTGTTAAATCATTTATTTTTTCGTTCAACTTAGACATCTGATTTTCGTGAGACTTGGAGACACTGCGTTGATGATTACAGATAATTGCAACCTGTATTGGAGGAAAAAGATGAGGCATGATAACCACAGCCAACTAATAAATAGGCCAAACAAAAATATATAAATTACCTCTTTGTTTGCATGCTGATAAACTGTAATCTTCTCTGGCACAGAACCATCCTTGGTTTCCTTATTCAACTGTCATTGCCATAAAATCAACATTAAAAAATTGATCCACACTTATATAGGAAGATTGGAAATAAGAAATGAAATATAAACAAGAATTATTTGGATTCATAAAAATGTAATAAAGAAGAAATAGATTGATTTCTCCACAATCTAAATCCATAAACTTATGTAACAGCCCAACGAAATTGTTCTAGTTGTGAATGCAGAAAGTAGATTTTTTTTTATTTAACAAATGGTTAGAGTTGGATTTTTCAAGCAATTCTTCACTACATCATCATACTTCAATTTTTAAAGTTCATAAAATACCAACTCACAATATAAAAACAAGCCAGATAATAAATGAGTTGATGGGGATCGAGAATCAGTTTCTTACTATAACATCCAGGGTAATAGAAGCATTGTATGTACGAAAAACTTTTGCAGTAAGTCCAGGCATGAGTTCCTTCAGGTGTGCATTTAGTTTGCTTGTATCCAGCAAGTCAAAGAGATCATCACCCTTATCTTTCTTACCACCATTGCTCTTTGTGGCTAACAAAAAAAAAAAGAAAAAGAAACTTATGAAAAATGTCCAAACATATTGTCAATAAAATGTGAACGAGAAAACAAATTGCAGCCAACACACCAATTTGAAAATCCCCAATTGCTTTATAGACATGTGGTTCGACCTCCACAGTGTTCAAGTATCTAATAGAATCTTTACCTAAGAAGTCAAACTGAAGAGATCAAGAAGTTAAGATCATTCATAAAATATGATGAGAAATAGAGAAATGTGTTACTTAATAGATGCTACCTTCAACTTATTTGGAGGAACCAACTCAACATTCTCCACCTTTAAAGTGCAGCAGCCAACAGTATCAGCCTCATCATCATCCTGCACAAAGATTTATAGGAAAAGGAGAAACAACTTACACTTAGCCATATGATGTAAATTATAATAAATTGCTCTTGCAAGAAAATATACGTGAAAAGAAAAAGAAAATGCCCTGAAAGGTATATAATGCCTAACTTTGGAATTACAGCTAGCATTTCAGTGTGGATATAATCTAATCGTGTTAATTGCCAATGGCTTCAGAAGCAAAACAGCAGCATTCAGTTAATCGCATTGAAATAATTATAATAGATGAAATAGTGTGGCCTAATATTAAACAGCAAAACATGAGCTATACCAGATGACTTAGAAATGGAAGAAAAACAAAAGACAAAAATCCAGCAATTTAACAGTATCAACAATACAGAAAAAATACAACTTGGTCACACGATTGATACCTTTTCATTGCCTGCCCTGAGTGCCAGCTTATCAATAAGGTAGGTCGCCACTGCTACTTGCCGCTTTGTTGGATCTTTACTATTAAAATCTCTTGTATAGTTTGTCCGAATATTTTGTATATAATCCTGCAACACAAATATAAGAGGAACAAAACTGTATTATTCAATATAAAAATGAACAATTACACCCTATAGATATAGGACTTCAACATTATAGCTGAACACAATAACCAATTGGAACTTAGCAATTAATACTAAAGTTCCCCTCACACCGAAGCATAGAGATACCGATAAGTACAATGCTTTCACAAATCAAAAGATTTGATGCTCATATTTAGATACATGAGGAGGGATTCACAAGAAGGCAAAAAGGAGGAAGAGTTTCACAAGTTGAAGAGTGATGAGATTTTCTTAATCAGGATTAGCACTGAAATTAGAATTAGGAAGGAGTTGTGCTACTGCAAACAATGCCCACAATCTTGGAAAGTAGCATGTTGAGCCAAAACACCATCAAGTATTCGCATGCATTGGCAACCGCTTTAAAGATGATGCTGGACATGTTCAAAGTAATGCATAACACTCGGCAGTGGGGTTGAAACGAGGTGAATCGTAAGAGGCAGATAGGAGAGGGGTGTTGAGAGACAATGACTTGGGGAGACACAATGGATAAGCTTGACTGTAAAACTAATAAGAGATCACAGATTATGGTAGTTGTCATCAGGATTGCTTAGGATAGAGATCACCATTTCCATGATTAGGAGTTTGAATGATTGTTTGAGAACATAAGAGAGAGATTTTGTAACATTAATAGACAAGAAGGTGGCAAGGTCACTGCATCATATGAAATCCATAGCCTCCTCGCCAATGCATGGAACATGGCTTAATGCTAAGTTGAGAGCAATAAAATTGTATGACAAGTGAATAATGAACTTACACATACATATAGGAAACCAACATAATAGTAGCAGTGGGGGACTAAACTATTAAGTCTAACAGCATATACGTGAAAAAAATCAGACAATCACTAATGAATGAGGACCATCAAAAACCATAAGTACTTGCTTTTGCTACGTATCAAGTGAAATTACATTACACAGGTCAGAACACATTCAAATTATACATTCAAGAAAAAACAAGAAGAAACTGTTTACCTTCAACAACCTGGCTTTCTCATATTTCTCTCTGTCACTTTGCCCTTTTAATGAACTACTCGCTGCCAGAAAGACATACTTGAACTCTTTTGGATTTATGGGATCATTCCAGAATGCCAACCATGTGACAGTATTATCATGTTTTACTTCTTTCCACCTGAAAATAATCAAACTGTGATATAAGAATCACCGCTATAAATGTAGTTTGACTATGACAGGCTATACCAACTACCAACAAGTTCAATCTACTTGGTTCCTTCTTCACTCAAGTTTTGTTCAGTTAACTACATTACCTTTCACCAGGTATTGGGCATTCCGGAATTGGTGCATCTTTCCCTATATTGATTGTAATATCTCTTGGCCTAATTCTCTTTTTTAGCTTCCCCATCTAAAATCATAGAAAACCAACAGTGGTCAGTGGAAAATAACAGGATTCTTGAAATTGAAATCAAACCAGACAGCCAGAAACAACTAAAGTAGATACATGACAAGGAAATATGACCTTTGGATGCTCTCCTCGGCCACGAAATAACCCTGGTGGTTCCACTCTGAAGTTCCCAACCTAAAACAGACCCATTTATTAGTAGTCAGCATAAAAATAATACAGATTTGATATGCATCACTGATGTTGACGTTAAACACTTGGAGGAAGCTTCAGTCTTTGAAATGCTAACAAAGATGACATGTGTTCATATGAGTTAACAATTTGCCACTATATTTGATCCTGAGAATATCAACTTAGAGAATTTCATCATGAAACTTATATGGGACATTGAAAACTACCAGTTTGGATCCAAGCCCAGATGAAAAATGGGGGGAAAAGTTGAAGTTGCATTAGGTCAGAACGAGTCATTGAAATACTAAATTGAAAATCTATAAGGATTTCATGGCTCATTGTTGTTGTAGCTGCTGGTCAGAACGAGTCAATAACTTAAAAGTTCTTAATAAAGTACTATCATGTGTTAAATGGGAAGTTACATGCTGCACAGAACACACACAGAATAACTACATTTCACCCCAAAAGAACATATAGATTCATGTTCATAAATGTTGCTCCAGGTCCTCAAATATCTTAATTCAAACAATAAAACCATTAGCTTAAATCGTGTTCACATTTTTCTTATCAATTCAGTTGCACCAAAATGCAGCATAAAGCAAGTTACCTCATAGCTCCATATCCTAAACATAATAAAAGAAATAGTAAAATTAGCATTATAGTAAACCTTCTCTTTCACACCATCGACAATAGCCCACATGTACTTCTCTTCTTGCTTCAATTTTTCTTCCTTCATAATCTTCTTTTCCTACAAAAGCAGCATTTGTACATGGTGATTCCTAATTCTAGTAAATATGTTTAATATTGGAAATAAGAGAAAGCAAACAAGTGGGTAAGTATACTCTAGTGACCACTGAGATTGTTGGACCCAAAATATACTTTTCATAAACTATAAAAATAAAGCATATCGCAAACTATTCCAAAATAATTTCTAATCATAAAATAAACCAAAATGGTAAGTAACCATTAGTCACAATGTCAGTAGCTCATACTCTTGACATAAATGTAATTTTACTATCATTTTTAACTATCCATGCATTGGAAAGTTCAAGGGCATAAATGGATTGACATAGCTTTCATAAAATAGAAGTTGTACAAGCACTAGTTGCAGAAAGCTTTATGAACAATATTAAAAGGTATGAAACTGAAGAAATAGCAAAAACCTATTGTTGACATCAGACAACACCAGAGTCAAAATGGAGAACACATTCCGACAAGTATCTATTTCATATAAATAACTTTTAGCATCTTGCTGGATGTATGGAGCATAAATTACCTCTGCAGTCATCTGCTTCTTCTTCTCCTTCTCCTCCAGATGCCATTCATATATAGGAGCAAAGTCACAGTCCTCAAACTTCTTAATGATGTGATTTTTACCAAGTATTATTCGCCAATCATGCATAAAATTTTCAATAAATTGTTTTTTCTGGGCATAATCTGTGTCTTTCATGACAGCAAACATTGTTGCAACCTGGAATCAGGAATTTTCAAAAGTTAAAGAGTTCACAACTAAATATTATTCTTTTGAAGAAACAGAGGAATCCAATTGCTGCATGAAGTCAAGGAATACAAGAGAAACAATATCATAATAATAAGAAAAGAAGTAATGAACATCTTTAAAGCTAACCTCTTCTTGTTCAGGAGTCAAATTGACTGGTTGTCCCTTGTAAAGCATTTTGATCCCATGAGGCTTGTATGGAGGAGGAAATATAACACCATTGTGCACCAGGGTAGTCCATTTCTGTCCCCCACCAGATCCAGGGGGCGTCTTCAATGACTTTGAGGAATTCAAATCCTTCTTTTCATTTGTTTTAAGATTACTTTTCTTAAATGATGAACTAGTAGTTTTGTGCAATATATTTCTGCTGATCGATCCACAGTTAGAAGATGGTGACTTAATTCGATGTGCAATTGGTATGTGATCATTATCATCTTCCTTATCTTTCTTTATAGACACTTCCTGTTTAACTTTCACAGACACAGAGGTTCCTGAAAGTTTTGCTTTCTTAATTGATGAAGATTCAGCAGGATTGGTGTCGCTATGATGTCGCTTTTCTCCAACTCTGGGAGCACTTGTCTTACTATTTGTGACCTTCTTGCCAGAACCATTTACAGCCTTGGACTGAAACCTTGAAAGAAGTGGTTTTTCATCTTCTGAATCATCAGTTTCTTCATTATTGGAAGTCGGCTTCATGGATTGAGGTAAAGAAGGCTTTTGACTTTGGGGAGCCTTTGCTGCATGTGATGAGGCACTTTTATTGACTGCTCCTGAACTAGAATATTTGAAACCCAATGGTTTATCATCGTCCAAGTTCTCATGCTTTATAATTGGATCGTCCAAATCCATCTTTTCAGTGCTTCTACCTTCAAATTTATGAACTGAAGAATGTGTATGTGCTTTTTCTGAGTCCATGGAACTCTTTCTCTGAACTATTGTAGAAGTTGAATTAAGTCTACGACTTAATGGTTTGTCATCATCTGAATCAGATAGCTCATCCTCATGTTTTGGCCTCATATTATTTGTTGTTAATTTATGGTGAGAAGAATTAGTTGACTGGACAGGTAGCAAAGATCCTACATTTGAGCTTGCTGCAGTAGGCTTCTCTCTAGATGTCTCAGGGAGTGATATAACATTTTGCGAATGTGAGATACTACCATTTCGAGCAATTGGGTGAGAAACAAGATTACAGCTAGAATCCTTTTGAGGATTTGTCTTCTTCAAAGCGGAGGTTGACTGGCCTTGCTTTGATGAAGAGTTTGACCTCCTAAAGACAATAGGTGCATCCTCATCTTCACTTTCGTTCATAGCTTGATTGATACAACCACGAACTGACATCTGTTGTATCTTAGTTTGACTAAATAGACTGCGTTAAACCTGAAATATACAAAATATTTAGAAGTTTAAACATCAGATAGGGGGAAAACCATGTCAACAGTCGAACAATAAATGATGAAAATAGTGCAATAGCTTGTGGTTGGTTAAAATATCCTTGCTACTCGTTACATAGGTTTGGGTCACATTGGTGCCTCGACCTACAATTTGCCAGTCGAAATCACGTCAGCTTGAAAGAATCAGCGAGCTGAATGAGATGACATTCTCTTTCAATGTGCATCCCAAAAGCTACCGACACAATTATCAATCCGTTAGAACGGTCTATAATGAATCCTGATCAGATGCATGGTTGGGGCATAAGATAAGCATTGTCGACAACATGAAAAACAGAGACCCTCAGTGGCATCTACAACAACCAATTCGACTAACACATCACGTCATAATGGAAAAGATGAATAAAAAAAATCAGCAAGGAAATTCAATGCTCGTAAATCCCGAACCATAACAACTTTCACCGATGAGCAACGCATTGACAAAAGGAAGGGAAACAACCCAATTTCAGCGATTCAATGACAAACAATCTTTGTGCGTACCGATCGAGCTAAGAGCAAGAGAAGCCAAACAAATTGCGATCTTTTGGCGGAGCGAACAGGTATATTTCAGAGCACAGCCTGGGACGCCTGCGGACAAGGGGAAGGGGGCGGAGGGTCCGAGAAACGATGACTGCAGCGGGCGTCAGCTCCTGGCCGACAAGTATCGAGCTGGAAGGCGATTAGGGTTTTGTCGAGTAATGCCTCAGCTTGGCGTATCCTCCCTCCCTCTGTCTCTCTCTCTCTCAGCTTTTATAGATCCCTCTTCCCATCCGGTAACAGCAGCGAGGTTTTCGCCGCTTCTGGTACAGGCAGAGTCGAATCCCCTCTCGCTCGATCGATGCGGTCGCTCGCCGTTCTGTTCCGCCTTTCTATTTCCTCCGAAAATCCAGCGACGGATCCGTTCCTTGTTAGGGATGATCAAAACTTACAGATAACCCCCACTTTTCACGAAATTACAAATTCAATTATTTTCCCAGCAGGGATCTGGGAAAATTCCTGTAAAATTCGGGCTGGTCTTGGCTCTTGAGTCTTGACTAAATACTTTTTTTTTCACTTAGCTCCGTCCTTTTTCTGTTCGTTTTCAAAATAAGCCTCAGTAAGTAAAATAAAATAAATTTACAAGAAGTTTAAAATTTATTTGTATAAATATTTAAAGAAATGCATGAAATTCCTACCACATCCGGAAGGACTCATGCATCACAAAATTATTACAATTCTAGATATTTATGAAATGACATGAAAAATGTTATCACAGAATTACTACACTCTAGACATCTACAAAACTGGCAGACAACCTTAAGAAATTATTAGTGTTTCGGAAGGAGTCGTCGGCGATGATCAATTACTAAGACTCAGCCCCAGCGAGGATTTCCACATCGCTGAGGAACTTAGGGGTCCTGTGAAAGTAACATAAGCGTTAGGGGGACGCGCCGGCAAGGGTCCGGCGGAGTCCACTCCGACGCTCAAGTTAGTAGGTTGTTCGATTGATAATGAAAAAGAAAGATAGTAGGTAAAGATGAGAGATTGTAACCCCCTTACCGGAGGGGTTGAACTACCTTTTATATTGGTGTCGGGCGACTGATCATGCCCCCTTTAGCGGCGCCACGTTGTTGATATTCAGGCCGCACCCCCTGCTTTCGGTGGTAAAGGGACATCCTTTGAAACAGTCCGTGTCCTTATCCTTCTATTTGAGACACTCAAGGCTCCCGAGGTCGGCTGCTGTGAGGACTCCACCTCCCGAGGGGAGCTCGGGGGTCTTTGGGTGCAATTTCTCCCGAAGTACTCACGGGGCCTTATCTCTCGGGGGGGGGGGGGGGGGGGCTTCCATGAAGGGTCCTTGGCGTGGTCTTCCCGAGCGCCCCCGAGAGGGGGACCCCGGGGCCCGAGAGGGGAGGTTAAGTCGTGTCCTTGGCTTCTTCATCCCCCGTGCCAGGCACAGGTTGTCCAGCTCGTTCACAAGTCCCTCCCTTCAAGTTCGATCGAAGGAAGTGTGACTGACTGATCCGACTAGCGTCGGGATGAAGAAGGTGCATTCGTCTAGGTCCTTGCTTTAAGCAGGAAAGCCTTTTTGGATCGTATCTCTCTCATCCAGAGTTCCTAGGAATCCCCCCTTTAGGGCTTTCCCCAAAAAGGCTTTTCCGCTTCTCGAAGGTTTATAATGAGGCCTCTCTTCCCGGGATTAAAGGCGCATGATCTCCTATCTGGAAGGTAGCGGGATGTTTTACACGAGTGCTGAAATGCCACGTGTTATAACGGTTACCCTCCCTAGTCCCCCTGGTCGTGTGCAGGTACAGCTAGCTCGCGATGATCGGCTGTCTGGGCTAAGCGATTACTGGCTTTCCACGCGTCCCCTCCCCTTGTGCCTAGGCGGATGCCGTCCTAGATATAAGAGGAGAAAAAGCAGACACTGGCCTCCATTTTTGGTTCAGCGACTGAGTGTGCTTCGACGTTCTCTCCTGTATAACTTCTTCTGCGTGTGAGTAACTCATCTTCTTCTCCTTCTCTGTCTAGGGGTCATGGAGGGTTATCGAGCGAAATGGTACGAATCCACCTCTTCGAGGGTGAAGTCGGAGGCCCTGCAAGCAGCCATAGAGGCTTATGGGGTCCCGACCGAGATGGCGATGGTCATCCCTAACGTGAACCAGAAACCCGTGGAGCCCCCAGCAGGTATGCTGACCTTCTTCTTAGGGCAGATGAAGCTAGGGCTTCATTTTCTTATCCTCCCCTTCTTCATGAACATAGCTTCCTACTTTGACATTCCCTTGCATTAGATAGCTCCTAATGCCTTTGCTCAGATGGGGGGACATATATAATCTTCAAGCTTTTCAGTCTCCCTCTGACTCCGCATCTTTTCCATTCCTTTTTCCTCCCGATAGGATCGAGAGGGGGTTTTAGCTTCACGGCCCGTCCGAGCCATAGGTTTCTGAGAGGTTTTCCTTCTTCGCACAAGGGGTGGAAGGAGAAATTCTTCTTCATTCGTCTATCGTCACTGCCCTTCAAACCTCTGTGTTGGATAGCGGAGTTGCCGACTCCCCCCCCCCCCCCCCTCTTAGAGGACTTTCTTCACAACCCCGCGTATCATCATGCTAGAGAGGTACTTTCGGGCATGGAGTTCAGTGGCCCGAGGCTGGTGCAGAGCGAAGAACTTATGTACCGGGCGGGCCTTAGCCCTAAAGTAACGCAGATCATCCCCAACTTAGGTATGCCCGTCTCTTTCTTCCATGCACATTGGTTCCGACTGATGCTTTTTCTATTTGGCTTCTGCAGAGGAAGTCATATATGCCAAGACGATGAGTCGGCTCATCAAATGGGAGGAGACCAACAAGGAGGCCTTGGATCCTCCTCCTATTGTTTTTGACACTCCCTTCGTCCCTGTCGAGTCCACCGAGGGGCCCGCTATCTCGCCTCGTGGAGTCGCTCCCCCCGAGGGGGTCGATGTTACTGTTACATCCCCATCGGCCGAAAAGCAAGCGCCCCCAGCCCCGCCGGCTGCGCCAGTAATGGATTCCCCCTCCGGGGGCGGCTCCCCCTCAGGCATGAGCAACCCTAACAGGGGGGGACAAAAAATCTACTTCCTCCGTCACCCCGACGGTTATCCGGCCCTTTGGTCAGCAGAAGCAGCGGCTCCCTCAGGGCTTGGGCCCTTCCTGGAAAAAGCGATATGTCCCATCTGCTCTTCTCCTCTGCCCTCGGTGCTTGAGTAAACGGCTTCACCTACCGAGATAGCCTCGCCTGCATCGGCCTCGCCCGTTTCCATTCTCGAGGTGGCCACCCTGGTGTCCCCTTCCAGCTCCATCGACCCAGCTATCCCTCCGACGGGTAAGGAGGCGTCGCGTATTCAATTCCGTATGAAACTAGATCGATTAAGGGAGAGATTAGATGCAACGTTGGAGGCCTCCTTGCGGTCTTCATCCACGGTGCAATTGAAGGAGACTCTGACTAAGAGAGCTTTGCCGGAGGGGATTCCCAGTTTCGAAAGGGAGGACTCCGACTCCCCGGGCACGCCACCTAAAGCTCCTCCCGTCCAGCGACTTCCCTTTCGTCCGCCCCTCGAAGAGCGGGGTGGCACGCCCAACACTCCTGCCAAGGTAGTAGTGCGAGCCTCTGCGGGGCTGTTAGCTAACCTCCGGAAGACCCTTCTGCAGGTGCGAATTATTATGGCATTGACCGTTTTCTTACCCGGCTGCTAATCCTTCGGTGTGATGTCAGGCAGTGGAGGATTGCCTGGTGATTGGTTGGGGACAATGTTCTGGGCCCCAAGTGGAGGCCTTACTCCAGGGAGCCCTACAGGCGGAGGTGGCCGCGAGTTTGGAGCATTGGTCCGGGGTGAGGCAGGCTGGCGACAACAGAGCTCTCCGTGAGGAAGTAGAGCAGCTGAGGAAGCTTTTGCGCAACACGGAGCAGGCCCTCGAGAGCTCCCGACACCGGGAACGCCTAGCGTCCGAGAAGGCGGTGTCGGTTACCCAGGATCTTCTTCGGGTGACGCAGGAGAGAGATCAGTTCCAAGCGAGAGAGAGGGAGCTACGAAGTCAAATGGAGTCACGACTCCTGATGGCTACTGACCGTGCACTTGTCCTGGAGGATGACCTAATCCAAGCTCGGGCGGATGAGCGGGCAGCGTCTGAGAGGCTCAGGGAGGCCCTAGTTGAGCAAGATGATATGTCTGCTGAGCTAAGGTGGCTAAGACGGTCCGTCGAGGCTGCCGAGGCTTCTGCCTCTCGGGAAGACGAGAGGGGCTTCCGGGCGAAGTTCCTAGGTTCGGAGGAGTTTCGCGCCATTGTAGCCGACCAAGTAATGGAGCATTTACAGCAGGGCTTTCATGGGGTCCTTGGCGGGCTGAAGAAGGAAAAGCTCTTACCTCCCGGTGGTGGCTCGAGAATGTAAATACCCTTCGACCTATGTACAGGTCTCCGTCTGAGGCCCCGAGCGACCTGATATGGACAAGTCAGGCTGTATTAATACTGCTTATCATTTTCCCTATTACTTGTGTGTGTGTGTATGTTCTTGTATGATGCGCTTTTTGTCTTTGCATGTGGGTTCCGCCAACGATTGCCTTCGAGGCAGTTACTAGAAGTCATATCCCTGCACCCTGCATTTAGGTCCGCGGAGTCTCGTTGCTAATCTTTGCCCGCTAAGGGGCAGGGGTGGTTGTCGAACCGTCTCCTCCGTATTATTCGCAATCTCATTGATTGAACCCATTAAGAGTCGTGAGTTCCTAGGCGCAGTAAAGATGTATCAGTCGAAAAGACGCTTGGCGTTACTGCCTTTACTACGCCATAACTGCTTGGGGAGGCTTTCATCGTTATAAATAGGAGGAGTGGGGGAACCAGTCTCCTTCATCCGTCTGGCCTTTGCTTGCTTCCTTCTTCCTTACGGGCACCTTCCATGCCCCTCCTTCAAGACACCGTGGTGCTGCCAGCTAAGGGACCAAACGGGGGTAGAGACCTTTGTGTCCCCCCCTTGGCCGGGGAGCATGGTGGAGATGATGTCCGAGATCTCGCTGAAGATTCTAGGGGAGGTGAAACTCCAGAATTATTTGGGAAATTCGGAAAAGACCTTATGTGGCCGGCCAGGGGGCATGGGGGAGATGACCCATCCTGCTGATCCCCAAGCCCCTGGTCGGTCGGGGACGGTATACCCCACGCACCATCGGCTGCTCGTTTCCTCCAAGCTTCGGGTCGACGAAGGTGTAGGTGAGGTACGTCGTCACCAAGGGAGACGGAGCCGCCGTTGCGAGTTTCTTGAGAATATTTCCATCCATTTTGCTATCCACCTCTTGTATTTTTTTCTCAACCTGTACTTGGCTCTCAGGTGTGGCAACCCGAAGTGGCACTCTTGCGTGCTCCAGAGAGAAATTGCAGCGGCTCGTACCCCCTCCTCCTTTTCTGCCCGTTTATGGCGAAGATCGGGGGTATCCAGCTAGAGCCGAGCTATTCGGGTGCTACCTCAGGCATCAATCTTCATTTTGGACCACCCAGAGGGAGTATCTGAGCTGCTCATGTGTTACCTCAGGCATCCATCTTCATTCTGGACCACCCAGAGGGAGTATCTGAGCTGCTCATGTGTTACCTCAGACATCCATCTTCATTCTGGACCACCCAAAGGGAGTATATGAGCTGCTCATGTGTTACCTCAGGCATCCATCTTCATCCTGGACTATTCGACGGGAGTACCCGAGCTGCTCATGTGTTACCTCAGGCATCCATCTTCGTCCTAGACTATTCGACGTGTATTAGTAACTCACTGAGATGTAAATCTCCATGTATCTCCTTCTGTACATAAATGATTTATTTTTGGCTACTTTTCCTGTGTGTATAACTACCTTGCATTGCTATTTCAATGTTCTGCCGGTCCCCCGAAAAGGGCATACTCGTTGTCTTCGCTTTGAAATCGGTTAAGTTCCCAGTTGGGTTTTAGTTACTCAGCCGGGTGCATATGTCTTCGATCAAGCTTAAGTTTCCCGGTCAGAGGCTGCATCGCGGGGCATTAAGGTTTGGGCTACTTGGTCTGGCGCGTATGTCCTAGACCAAGTCTAAGTACCCCGGGCGTCGGCTAGGCTGTAGGGTATTAGGATTTTAAAGTTATTGGACGGGCGCGTAGGTCCCGAACCAAGCCTAAGTACCCCGGACGTCGGCTGGACCGCGGGGTATTAGGGTTTTAGATTACTTGGACGGGCGCGTAGGTCCCGAGCCAAGCCTAAGTACCCCCGGGCGTCGGCTGGACCGCGGGGTATTAGGGTTTTAGATTACTTGGACGAAGTGTAGGTCTCGAGCCAAGCCTAAGTACCTCGGGCGTCGGCTGGACCGCGGGGCATTAGGGTTTTAGATTACTTGGACAGGCGTGTAGGTCCCGAGCAAATCCTAAGTACCTCGGGCGTCGGCTGGACCGCGGGGTATTAGGGTTTTAGATTACTTGGACGGGCGCGTAGGTCCCAAGCCAAGCCTAAGTACCCCGGGCGTCGGCTGGACCGTGGGGTATTAGGGTTTCAGATTACTTGGACGGGCGCGTAGGTCCCGAGCCAAGCCTAAGTACCCCCGGGCGTCGGCTGGACCGCAGGGTATTAGGGTTTTAGATTACTTGGACGGGCGCATAGGTCCCGAGCCAAGCCTAAGTACCCCGGGCATCAACTGGACCGCGGGGTATTAGGGTTTTAGATTACTTGGACGGGCACGTAAGTCCCTAGCCAAGCCTAAGTACCACATTTGTCATTTTGAAAGAAGCATCCCATTTTATTACTTGATTTTGCTGCAAGCGCACAGAGAGACATAGACAGTTGCTATAAGGAAATTGCATTGCAGATCTTACCAAGACCAGAAGGATCGGGGACCTTAGTCAGACTGAGACCTCACACATTTCTTTCTTGTTCTTCGGCAGCTATTCTTCCAGGCCTCGTGGGTTCTTCCTAGACTCGACCCTGACTTCGCCACTGTAGCACCTCCGTGAAACTAGCTAATCCCCTCGGACTTCCACCACTCGATCGCCCACCGGGAACATGATCTTCTGGTGGTATACAGAAACCACCGCCTGGAAGGTACTGAGCGCTGGTCGACCTAGGATGGCATTATAGGAGGAAGGTGCGTCC
Source organism: Boesenbergia rotunda (assembly GCA_024364735.1). Taxonomy (NCBI): domain Eukaryota; kingdom Viridiplantae; phylum Streptophyta; class Magnoliopsida; order Zingiberales; family Zingiberaceae; genus Boesenbergia; species Boesenbergia rotunda. Next base: position 585,406 of record JAGFNQ010000911.1, read on the forward strand.
ACAATTAAGAAAGGAGTCCTTCAAGTCCTTTCAAGCCTATCGTTACCCAGCGAGAGTGACAAGGTAATCTGCCCCAATGGCTGTACGCGATATCCCGTGAAGCCGAATAAGGGGGTTGAGACGGGGATTAGTTCATCCTCGTCTATCTGCATCTGCTCCTAGGCCGCTCTGTACAAGATATTCACGGAACTCCCTGTGTCTACGAAGATGCGCTTTACCTCATAATTGGTGATGCGGGCTACGATCACTATGGCATTCTCATGGGGAGCTTCCACTTCCTCGAGATCGAGTGGTCCAAACGAAATAGTCGGGCCCGCCACTTGGCATCGACTTGTTCCGATGGAGTAGTTTTCCAATCGCCGGGTGTACGATTTCCGAGCTCGGTTAGAGTCGCCCTCGGTAGGTCCTCCGGAGATGACCCCTACGTGGCCAGAAGGGGGGCCCCGCATAGGGGCTTTGCCCTTTTGGGGATCTCTCTCCAAGGATAGAGATCTTCGGGGGCGCGGGTCCCCGACTTCAACCTTTGGATCGCGATCGGGACTGTGGTCGGATTTCGTTTTCCCCCGTAGACCGTCGACGAGGGGAAAGGCTTCGTCGTGGCGACCTTCGGTGATACCCTGACTTGTTCCACTTCCTCCGAGGTTTGGTCTCCGCTTTTTCAGTGAACTTTTTCTTCAGGGCATGACACTCTTCTGTGGAGTGAGTCGAACTGCCATGATACCTGCAGTACTTGGGCGCTGCCTCCGGCTGTTCGATGTCTACTGTTTCCACCAGCCGACGCCTACTAGCCCAGTGGTCTTTTCCGGGCGGCAAGTCTTTACCCACGCCGGGGAGGGGGGCTCCTTCCTGTCTGACCGAGGGGCTGCGGGAGGAGGAGCTCCAATTGGATCCTTGCACCGGGCGTATTGTACTTCCTCTACATTGACTTGCTTGACTGAGCGTCCTAGCAAGTCGTCGAAACTGGCGGGGGGCTTCCTCACCAGGGACCGAAAGAAGTCCCCTTCCACGAGCCCTTGGGTGCAGGCGCTGACGAGTATCTCCGACGTCGCGCTGGGTACATCCTGCGCCGCCCGATTAAACCTCTGTATGTACTCCTTGAGCGGCTCTTTAGGTTTTTGCTTAAGAGCGAACAGGTTGAGTGTTGTCTTCTGGTAGCGTCGGCTACTCGCGAAATGGTGAAGGAAAGTCATCTTGAACTCCGCGAAGGAGTTAATGGAACCCGGTGGCAACTTCTGAAACCACCTTTGCGCTGCCCCAGACAAAGTGTTCAGGAACACTCGGCACTTCACTCCGTCCATATATTGGTGCAGAAGTGTCACATTCTCAAACTTACAGACGTGATCCTCTGGATCCGTCTTTCCGTCATACTCAGGTATCCCCGGCCCGCGGAACTTCTTCGGCATGGGGTCCTCGACAATCTCGGACGAGAAAGGGGTAGAGGGAGTTTTCTGAAAGATCTTGGGTTCATCCCTCCTCCCTGGTCCCTCCTCCTGCCTATGGGCGCTGGAGGCCACGAAGTGTGTCTTTTCCCCCTCTTCAGGGGATTCTCTCTGAGGGCCTTGGGCTGCGCCGTCCTATCGTCCCCCCAGGGTCACAGATCTTCGGGAGTGCGAGGCGGAGATTCTGGGGATTTCCTCCTCGCCGGTCCCACTGGTTGTGGGGCAGCCTGTTCGATTTGATACTGCTCCAATGCTTCCTTGATGGTGCTGGCCACCAGGCGATCAAATTCCTCTCGCGTGAGGGTGAGGGGTTGTTCCTCCGGTCCTGCCATCGACGCTCCTTCAGGTGCTTTGTTGCTTCCCACAGATGCCGCCAAATTTGTTCCGGAAGGAGTCGTCGGCGATGACCAGTCACTAAGGCTCAGCCCCGGCGAGGATTTCCACGTCGCTAAGGAACTTGGGGGTCTTGTGAAAGTAACACAAGCATTAGGGGGACGCGCCGACAAGGGTCCGGCGGAGTCTACTCCAACGCTCAAGTTAGTAGGTTATCCGATTGATGATGAGAAAGAAAGATAGGAGGCAAAGACGAGAGATTGTAACCCCCTTACAGGAGGGGTTGAACTACTTTTTATACTGGTGTCGGCCGACTGATCATGCCCCCTTTAGCGGCGCCACGTTGCTGATATTCAGGCCGCACCCCCTGCTTTCGATGGTAAAGGGGTATCCTTTTAAACATCCCGTGTCCTTATCCTTCTATTTGAGACACTCGGGGCTCCCGAGGTTGGCTGCTGTGAGGACTCCGCCTCCCGAGGATAGCTCGGGGGTCTTTGGGTGCGATTTCTCCCGAAGTACTCTCGGGGCCTTATCTCGCGAAGGGTCCTTGGCGTGGCCTTCCCGAGCGCCCCCGAGAGGGGGACCCCGGGGCCCGAGAGGGAAGGTTAAGTCGTGTCTTTGATTTCTTCATCTCCATGCCAAGCACGGGCTATCCAACCCCATCAATTACTATTCTAAATAAAACGAAAAACATGAATCTAAATCTCACGGAACAATCTCTCTACACAAGGAACATTACTCTCAAAACCGCATTTATTATGAGTTTTCCGCATCAAAAAAATCATACTAGACATCACCAAATATCGGACCTTTGCAAGTTATCCGTTGTCTTAATATACCCTTCGAAGTACCTTGAATAATCATTGGACCGAAACTAACTCCACACCATGTCCCAAAGATCCCTCACAATCGGGCACCGAAAACAAAAGTGGAAATTAGACAACTTGTCGATTACATATGACATTCTATCCACTATAAGCCATTAATCAAAAGTGAACCGGTGCTTAGATAGCAAACCAGACCACATTGAATCTATTATATATAATTTAATCATATATTACAAGAAACTATTACACTGACTCAAATCATAATCAGCAATTTAACAATTTTACCGTTACATCATACTTCCCTTCATTAAAATATAAAAAAACTAATATATCTTATAATCCTGTGAATATTTTCAGCAATTTCAGTTTCATGATAACAAAAAACATCAGACCTCAACCAACAAGTTTATGCAAACAGTAGGCATACTAAAAAAAAGGGGGAAAAAGGTAAAAGACAAGCAGAAAATTGCAAGACTGGAAAAGATGCAGTTGAAACTGGATATTACATACATTTACAAATATTTACAAAGAAAGCATTCCTTGTGTAGCTCAAAAAAAAAAAGGGGAAAAAAAAGGATTAGGGTTCCCAAGCACAGAGATTTCGAATTTTAGATTATGAAACCAGTGGCACAAGCTGGTAACATGCCACATCTACCTAAAGTGAGAAAATTCAGTGGAGTAAATGAGAAATATCAAATCCTCACTCCACTTTGGTTCTTATTCTATGTACAAGGGACCAGAATTAAGAAATTAGAAGGAAAAACAAAAGGTGAGTATTTATAATGCAAGTTAAAAGGATTTCCTACACAAGACAACTTTCTATCCTCCCCTATTTACTGCTCCACCCAATAAGGAAAATTAGAGAAAGAAATCCTTGTGCCTACATAGATAGCCGACTAGAGTGCAGGTTTTTTACATCCTATCGTCAGCATAATTTTGACAGAACACTTCTGTGCAGACCCAAGTTCCACTTCTTTTGCCTAAGCATTACCGAAACTGCAGCTGAGATGTTCTTGAGTGATTAGCTGAAGCCTCTCATTCATGATGGTTTTTGTTCGATATACAGGCAGGCAAAGACGATAAAAGCATGTATGTGAAGTTGGTAGGGACTCTTGGGAGTCTAATGATTTGTATATGAACAATTTGGAAGGCAAGCCATGGAATCCATCCACAGGTAAGTATTTGATGGATGTCCAGAAAAAGATAAGCACTCTTCTTTGCTCTTCAGACATGCCCTCAACAATCTGCAAGTTCGAAACAATCGTCAAATTTCTTATCCCAAATCTTTCTTCAACACAGTTAGACGTATATTGAGGAATTAAACACAATCAATCTCTAGGCCATTGAATAAAAACATTAAAAATAGCATTCACTTATGAAGGGTAGCTAAAAGAAAAGAATTTTGAATGATTCAATATCAGCATATTTTATATGGACCTTACAATACATTCCCCTCGCTGAGCTTTGTGCTCGCTGAGGATTGTGAAACTGGTCACTAAGAATCAGCAAGTATTCATTTCAGGGGAAAAATCCACAAAAATCACTTTAATTCAAAACACTATAGAAGTTGTGATTACATCAACGAGGACAAATAGTAACATGTGAAAAATTATAGGAAAAATTTAAAGAACCATGCGCTGTGTCGAAATCAAATGCATTACCTTCCAAAACCAAATGATATTACGATCTTTTGACTTGTAACCACTGTATTCAGTATGCTCTCTCCATTCCTTTACATCGATGGCACTATTGTTACCACCTATCATTAGATCAAAATCTTCTAGGTCCAGACCGTTGAAGAAAAACTGCTGGTTCTTTGGGTTAGAAAGAATATCACCAAAACCTTCAGCGAAATGAGCAACCTGTTCAGAGATTGATGTAACAAAGCGATGCTTAATAAGGAGGTTAACGTACTCCTCTCTGTTCCTACTATGCACAATAATATCCTTTCCACCAGGGCAGAGCTCAACTGTTTTCATTGAGCCCAGCATTTCTATGTCTCTCACGAATGTTAGTCCTAACCCATCTGAATCAAGAAGGGCTCCATCCATCTCAAGAATTTGTTTCCAACTCTTGTACAAGTCTGGATCTGCATCACGCACATCTTCCAGAGTAATAGATCTTCCAGCTAGTTGCAAGAAAAATGTACGATCAAATACAATGCCAAGTTGGACTTTGTGCATCAATGCTAACGCAATAACTCGCCCACTGAAGCTGAAGTATTTGAGATGCAAAGGATCCACAGTAGATGCTGCAGGAAATTCACAGTAACCAATGTCAATAAAAGCAATAACCTAAAAACACAGAAAAAAAAAACTTTGATTGGAAAACATTATTAGAAACAGTTATACGTGGTATATGTTAATACCACATGGGACATTTAGTTACACATATGAGTCGAGTGTTGCCTATATGGGATGTAATTTTCACAAATGAAAAGAGAAACATATATTATTTTCTCTCAACAAGGTGTCATGACAAGTAAAATGATACTATCTTCTAGTCATAAGATTCTCTACAATGAGCTCGTTTGGGAAATGAGTGAATTTAATATGATGAGACGGCCTCCCATGCCCATACAGCTTCCTTTATAAGGGAAGAGAATGTGCAACAACAATAAGGCAAGTCATGAAGTGTGAAAAATGCTTCAGAGGATAAGAATATCGACATCAAATTTGAAGGAGTGTGACCTATGACAAAGTACACATACCTAGACAAAGGCTCAAATGGCTCCTAATAAGTTGTCAAAGTACCTAATTTAGAAATTGAACTAATATTTAAGTAAGTTGATAAGTAAATAAATGTAAATTAGGATCATTTTTTCTCTTTATACTGGTAAAATAATTAGACAAGAAAACCTCCTAAAGTAATTGTCATGATATAATCTATTTTATCAACCATTACTCAGTAGAAATCCCAGGGTGGGAGAAAAAAAGGCAAATAAGAAAGTCAATCACTAAGTTAAGTTAACGAGCTTTGCTCTAAATAACTATCGAGTGGGCACAAACCAATAAAAACTTTAATTGATTTCCAAAATTTCAAATGGACATCTTTGAGTGATTTTGTTTCCTTTCTGCTTTTGGTATCTCAAGACGGTACAAGAGAATTTTACTGTGCACCTCTAAGTCATAATCAATAATTTGTTGAACAATCTAGTTACCTTCTAATGTTCTTCCACTTACCTTATTTACTTAAAAAATCAAAACTATAGAATTAGATAATCAATTAAATTAGAATTTTAAAGAAACAAACTAAATAAAATAACAAAAGTACTGGAATTCATATTGACACATATCGGTGTGCCAAGAGTCGACATGACATTGTACGTATTGACGTGACACAGGAAGCTAAGAGAAATTACCTGTGCAATCAAATCAGATGGAACAACATGTTTTGACAATGTCATCCAACACGATCATACCTAGAAGGGCTTAATCAAAATAGGAAATAAACCAAAACACAAAAAAAAAATCAATTACATTAAACTTGTACCAAAACTTCTCTACACTCTTATTAACTAGGAATTCCCCTTAAATATTTATCCTCCAAAAGAGAATTGCAAAAATAAGCTCTTTTAAATCAAAGACTCAAAACAGAATATCTATTTAGCATCACTTCTACATATGTATAATGTAAATGGGTATCCAAAGAAGTAGACACAAAATTAGAGATCATGCACACGATACCACTCCTTAGTGAAGGGCAACTAGGTCACTCTTGCAATTGCAAGGAGGCAATGATGGGTATACACATTCAAGAAAGAGTAGACCAAAGAACTCAAGGCAAACGTCGAATGAGGTCGGTTAAACCACTAGTAGAAGGGCGTTGCAAAATTATAGGGTGGTGAGATAAGTTTTTGGCAAAGGAAGATACAAAAAAATAGAGGGAGGGTTGATGTGTGTTGTATGTGAGGAATAGTGTTGGTTTCCTGCAATTGGAGTAGGTTATTTGAAAATTGAAAGGGAAGATCCGTGAAGGGATGCAATAAGCGATTGATGGGAAGGCATGAAGGAACTGAATCGGTATAGCTTTGATACCACTTGATACAACATAAGAACAACAATCTCACATAGAATGAAACTCACACAATAATATCCTTAAATTTAAAGATTGTTAACTCTTCAAAGATCAATCTAGAGCATTGTGCTGTTACCAAGCATTATGAGCTAATAGTTTATCAAGGGTTAATAGTCATATGTTATGGGTTTAATCTCACGTGGAGAATTTGGTTGAAAGGCGTTATCTGGAGTCTTGCATTTGCACAAATAGTCCTCTGTCATGAAGAATGACATAATATTTTTCACTCAACCAACACCAACTTGGATAGCAATTGCAGTTTGCTAATAATATAGATGTCAGCATTCTTTGTATTTTATATAAAAAAATTAAAAAAGGATGTAAAGACAAGTAGACAATGTATCCTCTCACATCCTGTAGTATTACCACCATTAACATCACTGGATTTTGCAGACAATTTTTGGACATTTAGCCCATCTGTTATGAAAAAAAAGGAGACAAGAAGAGTGTTTAGACTACAAGGGAGGATCATATTAAAGAATGGCACAAAGTCACAAGGTGACTAATACACCAAGGATCAGTATAGATCGGTAGGGTGTTCAGTTTAATCCTAAATTAAGAAGAGAACGGTCAACCATGAATTGATTGTTGGATAGCAAAATTCACTTAATCTGCTAATCAAGTTGAGTTGATAAGTCTCATTAGTATGATAACTTTCTATTTACCATGCAAAACTCAAACAGACTGTATAAATAAGTAACACCATGGGAAATGAGACACTAGTAGCATGGATCATAGGTGGCAAGATGCATCGAACACATCATGCATTGAACGAGAGATATTAATATAAAACTCACATCAAGCACCTAGATGGATATAGATGTCATTCCATCTGAAGTTTAGACTCATTGCGGTAAGAAAGAGGATGATCCACAGTTAATGTGACGAAAGAACTCTCACAAGTAGCTATTAATTGGAGATTGGTGCAGTTCTCACATATTGACAATGATGCGACAAGCTTAACATGTCATTTTAGGATGGAATTTATTTTCTTTAATGCAGGGTAGTAGGGCATCTATATACATTGCTGCATCACTCATAGATCCACTTTGGGAACAAGGAAGGTAAAGAACATAAAGCTGATCCAATGAGTATGCAGATCTAGAACAACATGAGGAAAGGTAGGTAGAGAATGTAGTTCTGATCAACTCACCAGGATTTGGGAAGAATCGTCGCTGATCTTGTGGGCATGGCAAGAAAAGAAGGTTCTGCGGAGTGAAAATTTCCCTGCATAAAAAGCAAAACCACTCTCTGAGAACACCAGGACCTGTGGCTTCCTCATTTTTGAACTCCATTAAAAGGCCTCCACGCAATGCTCCAGCATCAACCTGCCCAATGTATCCAAAGGAATCAGACATCAGCTGAGATCTGTCAATAAGCATTTCATAAAGCTCATCTTCCTCCTTTCCTTCAAATAGCATCATCAGAACTAGATTCCTTCTTGCCTGAAAATCAATTATATCTTTATACTTGAGAAACCAAAGAAGTCTATGATCCCTCTTAGCATGTCTGAGAAGAACATTTAGCAACCTCCGTCGTTCAAAAAGAAGTGAATGGACTAACTGTCCAGCACCCTCGAAAATCTTGGAGAAGTCCTTAACCAGTTCTAAAACAACTAACAATTGTGACCCAAATGCAAATTGAGATTGACGCTGTGTCTGACCCCTTTGGTCCATAATGTCCTCCACCTTTTCAAGACACTGGCCAACTTTGGTCAGGAGCTTCATGAATAGCTCATGTATCAATCCAATTCCTTCCTCGTACTTTGTGTTCCCATGTTCAAAGAAGTGTTTAGTGATAGGCTTGTGAATGCCCTTCCAATTATAAATTGCATGGTGCAACGCAATAAGGTAATTGGAGAGATCAATAAGAACAACCTCTGGGACCATCATAACCTCTGTTGAAAGTGCCACATCCACTAGCCCAACAAGCTCAACGATAAACGAATACAAGTCAGGCAGCAAGTGAATGGACTTTATATGACCAGTGTATACAGACCCGGCAGAAGATTTTAGAAGCCTAGCTAATGCGCTTCGACATGAAAGATAAAGCTGGTCGTTCGTGCCTCGGACTGAGGAGAGCATCTTGCAGAAGGTGAGCACAGTAGAGGTGCACTGTAAGTGCATATACTCTGGCAAGTAGTCAGGTTTAGAGGTAAGAAACATCCGAATGGCCCTTTCGCCGACTGAACGGTTTTCTGCAATCGGTGAAATATACATTTTCAGAAGCGCCGCTGAAGCACCTCCCCAAGTAAAAATTCCAAGGTTAGCTAAAATATTGTCTCTGTCCCCATTAGATTCCAATAGCGTGCTGGTGAAGAATTGCTTCATGAGTCGCTCAATGTTGTCCCTCTGCCGATTGAGAAATTCAGCGTCTCCGACGGGGTTGTCGAGGAGGAAGGATATGGAGGACATGAGGTCGTTGACAGTCGTCCATACCGTCGGTTGTTCGGTGCTCCTAAGGCGAGCAGAGAGATGGAGACATGCGTCTCTCCCAACCCCACATTGAACGAGAGTGGTTTCGCCCTCAAGCTGGCGGCCTCTATAGATCAACCGCATCTCGAAGCATGGTATCCTCTCGACCAATCCGATCCTTTCGATGATCGAACTGACGGTGTCGCTGGGGAGGGCACGGACGACGAGACTCCCCTGGGAAAGCAGCCGGACGAAGAATTGGATCTCCTCAGAAGGAGGAGATGGGAGAGGCGATCGAGGGGATGCGCAGGAGGCGTCAAGCGAGGACGACGGAGGAAAAGAAGAAACTTCCAACTGATCGGAGTCGGCGACGGCCGCTGGGGCGTCGGCGGGGACGGTCGAGAAGGAAAGGATAGATGAGATCTTAGCCATCTTCAGGAGATGGATGAAGTGGTCGTGATCGGCATAGTCTTCGATCCTCCGCTTGAGGTGGTGATGAAGATGATTACGATCGAAGACCTGGCGGTGGTGCTGGGCGGCGTCAAAGGAGGACATAGGGAGGATCAGGAGGCAGCGGCGGAGGTCGATCGGGAAGCGCAGTCTTACGATTTCATCGCCGGAGAGGCACGGCACGGGGGAGAGGAGAGAGGTTTTCGGTCGCTGGAGAGCAAGAAGGTGAATACTTCTCACATCAACCGAAGAGATGGGATCTTGACCGATGAGTCAGAGGTGTCTCCTCTCCATTTCTCTTTGGGCCGGGTTTAGTTGGGCCGGCTATTGCTTGGCCCATTAATATATATTGATATATATAGATAATTTAATTTAAGATAAATATACAATATATATATTTGGCTTGTTCTAGTTATAATACTAGATAAATTTTATATCTAATAATATTAGATAAAAGAAATGCAAAAAATCATTCCTTTTATTATAGTGTGTAAGATGGGGAATATATGCTGACTGACTTAAGAAGAGAATTAAGAGACAACCAGAAAAGAATTTATAAAAAATAAAAATCTCTTTTATCAATAGTTAATTAGCTATCTCATAATTAATTACATGTTCATATTTATATTTATATATACTCTAATCTAAATAAAGAAAGAAAAAAATTACTATATATTTAAATCTCAATTATTTATCATCTTACCCGAAAAAAAACTTGAAAACAGCAATCTTAATTAATTAAGCAGGATACTAGCAAGGATAAATTCTAACATGTATATATCAAAAATATCATAAATATTATAAAAATAAATTTTTTCAAAAATAATAATAATAATTTTGACGGATCAGATGAGGGTCTAAACTATGAAATTTAAATTTGAAAGTTGACTGTTACGAGTTCATATGTAATAAATATAAGAATAATGATTAGGAGAGTGAAAATGGGAGAGTGAAAATCATAATGAATGACATGACACCTTGTATGCACGATCTCCGATGGGTTCACCGTGCCCCCCAGGGTATAATTTGATTCGGGGTGGCGGCCGAAGGCCGCTGATGATGTCCAACGATAATCGGATGTGTGCATGTAAAGTGCCACATCATTCACTATGATTTTCACTCTCCCATTTTCACTCTCCCTATCATTGCTCTAAATATAAATCTATGAAATATACATGTGTGACTACTAACAAAGTCTTACTCTGAATCTTGAATGAAAAATTGTGATTGTTTAAAGTTCAAAGGATTATATAAGATTGATCTTGCAGGGTAGTGTCACCGACTGAAGTACCTCAAGGAGTAGAGAAATCAGTTACGATAATCCTTCTCTGTATACAAGGAGTTAATTCTACAAGCCCTTTCAAATAAGATACAACACACGACACGTCAATTGAATATCTATGACCTCATCTCCTTTGGCAAACTAATGTCCAAGATAAAGGCTGAAAAAAGAAAGAGAGATTAGCTAAATCATGTTTGCAATCTTACACTAACAATGTTCAGGTTTGTTCATCTACTTGAACTAAAACCAACCGATACACTAGACACGAATGCAAGTCGACTCGAATTTAGTCGACTTAAATTGCAACACAGAAACACATTGAAAGAGCAAGTAAGAGGATGCTACCAGTTTGGAGTTTGTTATATGTTCCGGAAGCGAACAACGAGGACAGTAAATCACCACGGCACAGCCTGAGTGACGACGAGAGAAGATGCCTACGCTTGTGAGATTAACACGAGCGTTAAATGAATACACCAGAAGGAGTTCCAGCGGAGCCCTCTCCGACGCTCAAGTCAGAAATCCTTCTAGTGGGAAGAAGGAAGGAGTGAGGAGAATAAGAGTATCAGAGTTTTCCCGAGAGAGAGATCCCCTTTACCTGGGTGTCCAAGCACCTTATATACTCGATGTTCGTCCTTTGAGTGCCTCCACATCCCCGTAACTGCCTCCCTTACTCCCGTGTTTAATGGTTCGTGATTGTTCCATAGTTGTCATCCTTTGAGGGTGCCGATAACGGTCACAACGCACATTAAGTCTATTATTACCATGTGTTACAGGCAATAACTACCTATCGGCTTTCCTATCCTAAGGAGGATGTGCTCGAAATTGTCACCGTAAGTATTGAGTGTGCCATTATCATAGCCAATGGTAAGCTTCTCCCAATCTATTTTCTCCTTCCTAAGCTGCTCTTTAGGCTCCACTCTCCTGATGATATGAACGCCACCAACAATCGTGATGGAACCCGAGAACAATCGATAGAAAATAACTCCAAGAACAAGAAGACAAGAGTTTGAGCCTTGACCCATAACCAAAGACTTCGGAGAAAGAAACGCCACACCCCAAGGGTCATAAGTTTCGGAGGTTTGAACGCCACGAGACAAACTCGATAAGTTCAGAAGTTCTTTCAAGAACTAAGAGATCACACAAACAAGAATTTCACCCAAAAAATTGTTCTTTCCATTATCATGCTCCCTCCCTTATATAGTGGAAGGAAGTAATGAAGATTACAAACTTTGCCTTGCATTCATAATTGCATTTATACATGCATGCAATTAAATAGTTTTGCAATTCAAATCAAACTAGTACTCTTGCTTGCTATTAACTAGTTTAGCAACTCAAATCAAACTAATCCTCATTAATTGTAAGAATGAGTACTCATGCAAGATAAGTTATCCATGGATAAGTTCAATCACATTGATGAGCACTTGATCGGTACTTGGATTTATCTTGATCTCTTCTTTTTCATAATTAGAAAATTGTTCTTCTATTAGTCCGTTTAGTGCTTCCTTTAAACGTTTTGCCCGAAGTCTTATAATTGGACCTTCTGGAAGTGATAAATGATCGTTCATTTGACGTGCATCATGATCAGCTCCTTGATGTGTATCATTCTCCCCTTCTTGAAAAGGATTTGCACTTAAATCATCACCTACATCAAAAAGAGACTACTATGCACACCATACTCACCTAGCAAATCAAGTTGGTAGACATTATCATTGATGCGCTTCACTACTTGAAATGGACCATCGCCACGAGGTAGAAGTTTAGAACGTCGTCTCTCTGGAAATCGCTCCTTTCTTAGGTGTAACCAGACCCACTCTCCTAGTTCAAATATAACTTTCTTGCGCCCCTTGTTAGCTTGATGAACATAATGTTGAGTCTTTCTCTCAATATTCAGCAGTGCTTGTTGATGAATCTTCTTCGCGAATTCAGCCTTCTGCTTACCATCTAAGATTAGATGCTCACTCACAAGCAAAGAAATTAAATCCAATGGAGACAAATGATTGAATCCATAAACAATTTCAAATAGAGAAAACTGAGTTGCAGAATGTATGCTTCTATTGTAAGCAAATTCAACATGTGATAGACAATCTTTTCATGTTTTCAAATTCTTTTTAATGATAGCACGAAGTAAGAAAGATAATGTTCGGTTAACAACTTTAGTTTGCCCATCTGTTTGGGGATGACAAGTAGTGGAAAACAACAATTTAGTTCCCAATTTTCCCCATAAAGTCTTCCAAAAATAACTCAAAAACTTTGCATCCCTATCAAAGACAATTGTTCTAGGCATGTCATGCAACCTAACAACTTCTCTAAAGAACAAGTCAGCTACATGCGAGGCATCATTAGTTTTATGACATGGAATGAAATGTGTCATCTTAGAAAACCTATCTACCATAACAAAAATTGAGTCTCTTCCCCTCTTAGTTCGGGGTAGTCCCAAAATAAAGTCCATCGAAATATCAGTCCAAGGCTCACTAGGTATAGGCAAAGGAGTATACAGGTCATAGGGTTTTAACTTAAATTTAGCTTGTTTGCAAGTAATACACCTCTGATAGATTTTCTCCACATCACGTTTCATATGAGGTCAAAAGAAGGGATCTTATAGGACCCCTAAAGTCTTAGTCACACCAAAATATCCCATCAAGCCACCACTATGGGCTTCTCTAGTAAACAATTCCCGCAAGGAACACAGACACACACAATCTATTCTCACAAAATAAAAAACCATCATTTCTATAGAACTTACCAAATGCAACCTTGTCACATGCTTTGTACACTTCAGAAAAATCAGTATCATTGGCATATAAATCCTTAATATATTTAAATCCAAGTAGTTTCATATCTAAGACGGAAAGTAAAGCATACCTTCAATATAATGCATCAACAACCACGTTCTCTTTGCCTTGCTTATATTTGATCACATAAGGAAACGTCTTGATGAATTCCATCCATTTAGTATGGCGGCGGTTCAACTTTTGTTGTCTCTTTAAATGCTTTAGAAATTGATGATCTGTGTGAATCACGAATTCTTTCGGCCATAGCTAATGCTGCAATGTCTCCAATGCTCTCACTAACGCGTACATCTCCTTGTCATAAGTGGAATAGTTGAGAGTGACTCTACTTAACTTCTCACTGAAGTAAGCAATAGACCTCATTTCCTGCATAAGCACAACACTTATTCCAACACCAGAAGCATCACATTCGATTTCAAAGGTTTTAGAAAAATCTGGTAAGATTAGTAAAGGAGCAGAACTTAGCTTTTCTTTCAAAGTGTTGAATGTCCTTTCTTGCTCCTCTCCCTACATGAATGACCCATTTTTCTTGATGACTTTAGTAAGTGAAGCTGCAATATTGCTAAAATCACGAACAAACCATCTATAGAAGCTGGCCAAACCATAGAAACTCCTCACTTGGCCAATTATTGTCGGTGTTGGCCACTCTTGGATTGCTTTCACCTTTTCCTCATCCATCTCAACACCATTAGCACTAACAACAAAACCAAGAAACACAACTCTATTCGTACAAAAGGTGCATTTGTTAAGGTTAGCAAAAAGTTTCTCTTCTTTCAACACACTCAAAACTGACCTTAGATGTGTGACATGCTCTTCTAAGCTTCTGCTATAAATCAAATATCATCAAAATACACAACTACAAATCTTCCTAAGAAAGCACGCAAAACATGGTTCATCAAATGCATAAAAGTGCTTAGGAGCATTAGTTAGCCCAAAAGGCATTACTAACCTTCATATAGGTCATGTTTTGTCTTAAAACCAGTCTTCCATTCATCACCTTCCTTCATCCTAATCTGATGGTATCCACTCCTAAGATCAATCTTTGAGAATATACAAGATTCATGCAATTCATCAAGCATATCATCAAACCTAGGAATTGGGTGGCGAATACTTTACTGTTATGTTGTTGATGGCTCGACAATCCACACACATCCTCAAAGTCCCATCCTTCTTAGGAACTAGTAATACAGAAACTGCACAAGGGCTCATGTTTTCTCGAATATAACCCTTCTCTAGCAATTCATTAACTTGTCTTTGAAGTTCCTTTGATTATTCTGGATTGCTTCTATAGGCAGGTCGATTTGGGATGGAAGCACCGGGTATGAATTCAATTTGATGTTCAATTCATCTACTAGGAGGCAAGCCATGTGGAACTTCTTCTAAAAAAACAACCTTGAATTCTTGTAAGAGAGAAACAACAACACTTGACAAAGAATCGTTAAGATTGTTAGTGCTCAATAGCGCCTCCTTATATAAAAGTATAAGAGGTAGTTGGTTTGAAAACAAAGCTCTTTTGATCTCACTTTTTTTTTACATAGAAGCTATTTTCTTTTTTCTTTTTTTTTCTCTTCGTTCTTACTTTTCTCAATGTTGTTTTCTTTCTTTTCATCTTTTTTTTTTGACTTTTTTCTCTCAATTTTTTTTCTCTCTTTTTTTCATTCACTCTTTGTAATTTCAATTGATCCTCCCTAACTTGTCTTGGAGTCAAAGGTACAAGAGTAATAGGATGTCCCTCAAGAGTAAAGGAATACCTATTCGTCAGCCCATCATGTGTTACCTATCAATCAAATTGCCAAGGTCTTCCCAACAAAAGATGGCAGTGCATGCATGGGAACCACATCACACAACAACTCATCTTCATATTTGCCAATCGAAATTGCTACCAAGACTTGCTTTGTCACCTTGACTTTCCCACAATCATTCAACCATTGAAGTCTATAAGGACGTGGATGTTTCTGAGTTGGGAGTGACAATTTCTCCACCAAATTTGTACTTGCCACGTTGGTGCAACTCCCACCATCAATAATAATGCTGCAAACCTTCTTATTCACAAAGCAACGAGTATGAAACAAGTTCTCCCTTTGATTATCTTCTTCCACCTAAGCTTGCATATTGAGAACTCGTCGGGCCACCAATAAGTCTCCAACAACAGCATATTGCTCATCATCACTATCCTCTATTTGGGGCACTTCATCTACTTCATCCTCATCTTCTGAATCAAGTTTGCCTTGGGCGTTTATCACCATCACCCTTTTGTTCACACATTGGCTGGCTATGTGACCACGCCCTTGACATTTAAAACACTTAATATCATGAGATTTGAAAGAAATGGATTTGCTAGTACCTTGAGTAGTGGATGTTGTTGGTTTGGGCTTTTTGAAGAGTTCAAACTTTGACTTATTTTGAAGTTGTTCCTCCCTTCTTGGAGCTTCTCGCCATGTGTTGTTGGTAGCCATTGTTTGTCCACTCCTAGATAATCCTTTCCTCTTGAGTTATTCCTCTACTTTTTGAGCTTGGTGGACCATGTCAGACAACTCAACATAATGTTGCAATTTAACAATATCAGCAATTTCAAGATTTAATCCATGCAAGAACCTAGCCATGGTGGCTTCCCGATCCTCTTCTACATTAGCCAGAATCACGGACAACTTCATCTCCTTAAAATATTCATCCACACTTTTGGAGCTTGAGACAACCTCTGCAGCTGCTGATATAAGCTCCTATAATAATGGATCGGTACAAATCTCCTTCTCATGAGCATCTTCATCTCCTCCTAGGTGGACATAAGTTGCTCTCTATTCCTTCTCCGATTCATCACTACTTGATCCCACCAAATAATAGTGCAATCAATGAATTCAATAGCAGCAAGCTTTACCTTCTTAAGTTCTAAAAAATCATGACAATCAAACATCATTTCCATCTTAGTTTCTCACTCCAAATAAACTTCAAAATCATTTTTACCTTAGAAAGATGGAATCTTTAGCTTTATACCACCCAAGTCATTAGCCCTTCGATTTCCATCAAACCTATCTTCTTGATACCCATTCCTATTTCTTCTATATCCCATCCAACCTCGGTTGGCAGTGCGCTCACAAAAATCTTCCACCGCCTCTTCTTCTTCTATATCAACCCCTTGAGCATGTCTTTGTTGTGGCACGGTAGAATGGTCTTGAGAATGTCTTCCTGATGTATCCTCTTCCACTCGATCCAGCTACTCATGGATAGATCCTAATTCAGCCCTCATCATCCGTCACATCACTCCCATCAATGCTTATATTTGAAGATTTGGAAGTGGCCTACTGTCCTCTTTGCACCATCATCCTGGATATTAGACATTTTTGCAAAAAAAAAAAAAACTCACAAACACTCCCTCACTTATTTTTTTCTCTCGATAACAGGGCACTCACACTTTTCTCAAGGTTAGGCTCTCACTTGATAATATTTCTTTAGTTCTTAATCAAACTTTAGAACAATTCAGAATATCACGCGACAAATCAAAAGAAACCACAAAAACTTATGGTGGCAGAAATTTATAAGAAAATGAAAGAGTATAAGATTGAGAGGAAAAATAAGAAATAAGTTGTTGAGGTTACTTTTTTTTAATTTTTAACTTGAACAAGCAACTTCTCTTGCAGAAATTTAGGAGGAAAAGAATAGAAGATTGAGAGTAAGAGGAGAAAATAAGAAATGAATTGTTGAAGCAACTTTTGAAACTTTGACTTGAATTTGCAACTTTTCTTCTTTTTTTTTGCTAAGTTTTTTTTTCAGTGCCCCTTTTTTCCTGCAATCTTTTTTTTCTTTTTCACTACGCCCTTTTTTTTGTTACACTTTTCTTTTCTTTTCATTTTTTTTTGACAATGCTAGAGCAACAAGAAAAGAAAGATAGATTGATAGATTTAAAACTTGCCTCAGAACCTGGCTCTGATACCAGATGATACGAACCCCACCAACAATTATGATGGAGCCTAAGAACAATTGATGGAAAAAAACTCCAAGAATAAGAAGATAAGAGCTTGAGCCTTGACTTGTAACCAAAGACTATGGAGAAAGAAACGTCACACCCCAAGGGTGATAAGTTTCGGATGTTTGAACGCCATGAGACAAACTCGATAAGTTCAGAAGTTTTTTCAAGAACTAAGAGATCACACAAACAAAAATTTCACCCAAAAAGTTGTTGTTTCCATTATCATGCTCCCTCCTTATATAGTGGGAGGAAATGTCACGCCCCGAGACCCAAGAGCCGCTGTTCCAATATAAAATCGGACAGCATCTCCCCTATTCGGCGGACAATTTACATATACAAACAACACACGCAGATAATAATTTGGCCTCAAACCTCAAAATCAAGACATAACATAATCATACCACAAAGTAAACCATAACTTACTGTGGACCGGTCCGACTTACAACAAAACAACCAACACCTAGTCCATCAGAGGACTCAAAAATACAATACCAAGATAAATAAAACACGATATAAGTTCCACGACATAAAACAAATACAAACCACATAATACGATGTAAAGGAAACATAACTATGCAGAAGCACCTATCACTGGAGTCGTAGGGACCTGGGACTGGCAACTGGGGCTCCTCCGGCGACCAATCATCCGGAAACAAAAATATAGGCAACGGTGGTGAGTTCAAATAAACTCAGTGGATACCAGAAACATATATGCACAGCAAGCTATAATAACAATACGAATTATGCTGATACAGTCTCGAGTATAGAGGATAAAGCATATCTAAAGACTAAGGGTGCAATACATACCAGAGCTCGTCTATCCTGCAGGTAAGTGTAATCAATCCTCTATATAACCTCAAGAATGATACACAATCCAAATGTGTGTGTCACCTGTAAGTGCATGTCAAACATATATAGCACTCAAACTCAACAGGCACCAACAAAGGTGTAATACATCCTATACACATAGTACAACGATCTATTCTGTACGCACCTCAGCCACCACCAGACCGGCGGTCGGGTGAACAGGAAACAGATAAGCCAACCACTCATGGTTGCATAAAGAAGCCAAACACTTGTGGCCTACAACATATGAAGCTCAACACTCCTGGTTATGCAGATATGTAGCCCAGCACTCGTGGCGATGCAAGTATATAGCCCAGCACTCGTGGCTATGCAAATATGATGCCCAGCACTTGTGGCAATGCAAGTATGACGCCTAACACTCGTGGCGATGCAAATATGTAGCCCAACACTCGTGGCTATGCAAATATGATGCCCAGCACTCGTGGCAATGCAAATATGACGCCTAGCACTCGTGGCGATGCAAATATGTAGCCTAGCACTCGTGGCTATGCAAATATGATGCCCAGCACTCGTGGCAATGCAAGTATGACGCCTAGCACTCATGGCGATGCAAATATGTAGCCCACACTCATGGCTATACAAGTATGACGCCCAACACTCGTGGCGATGCAAATATGATGCAGGCATGACTGGAGACGGGCTCAGACCTCAGGGGAGCCGATGGTCTCCATCATGATAATAGCATCGTGCTAATAGCTCAATCAATACGGGAAACCTGACTGCGCGACGGGCTCAAACCCTAGGGGAGCTGATGATCGCCAGTATGCAATCATACAGAGCCTACAGCTCAGTGTACAACCTAGAGGGTAAAGTATGCTAACGACACCCTCCCCACTAATCAGATCCTCAACCATAGGCCGGTAGGAAAAGTATAGGTCTAACACATGTATCCAGATCTAACCATTCTACCCTAGGTATCCATGTAAGGTATATCTAGGAATCAATCTAACTACAAATACAAAGTGACCTATTACTGTATTGTGCACATAAGCACGCAAGGCAGATAACGAGACTATATGGAACTAAATAGGAATCATCTAAGAAGAGTAAGCAACAGATATCAGATCATGATATACAAAGGTAGGTATAGCGTAGAAACCTACTACTATCTATAACAAACTATGCATAATAGTAAGAAAATATCTAAAAAGATAAGTCAGGGGTACCCGCCTTCAACGTGAAATATGTGTCCAAGAAAGAACCTCCACGTCTATACGTTAGAACCAATCAACGTCCTGTATCAAAGGATATAGTTCATTAATCACCAACTCGACTGATAACTAGCTAAACACGATACAACCCCAATTATCACCATCTTAAAGGTGATTGTCACTGATTCACCCTAATTAGTGATTAATTTCTGTTTAGGTTGAATCGTGACCCAAGTTAGGTTTTATCTCGGCTTAACCCAAATCAATCAAGTTTTGTCTATTAGATTTAATCTCAAATTAAACCTAATTCGTAATTCAACTAATAGTTCACCCAAAAGCTCACGGCAAGCACACTCAACGTGCTGCCAATTCAACTTTCTACCCATAGTGAATCACATAAGATTCTAATTCAATCCAAGGTACATCCCAACACCAAAAGGAAACTCACCGAAGGAATCCAAGCCTAGGATTACAACATAACACAAGTGAAGCTCTCGGCACAGCCTATTCAAACCGATCCTACGTATTACATAATCAAAACAAACCAATGGTATCACGGATCGGTAGGACGGACAGAATCGGATAGGATCATAGGATCCAGGATCGGAACAGAATCGGAACAGGATCGATAAAGCTTTAAGAGGTCATAACACTGGGATTGAACCAATCTATGCCCTTAGATCAGTTTAAAGCCTTATTCTTTTTTATTATTTTTTTATCTTTTACATCGTTAGTGTTAGTGTTTTAAGATTATTTAAATATCCTAAAATGATGAGTCTTTAGATGTCTATTATCTAATAAGTTGACAATTAAATTGGATCAACTTGTAATAAATAGAATATTCCAATTTTCATTATAGTGTTAATAAAAATTGTATATTTTTTCATTTTAAGGGTTTTTGATAGGATCGTACGATTTTACGATCCGATCCTGACCCCAAATCGATCCTGTGTAGGATCGCGATTCTACGAACCTTGATCACAATACACAAAATATAGAATCAAAATGAAACAAAACTAGACAACCATTCCAACATAAACTACCACAACCAATCTATGCCCTGATCAGATTATTCTACCATAACCTAATCCCCACCAAATCCAACTCCAATACTCCAATCAACAGCTCACGGTAAGCACAATTAGGGTACTGCCAACTGTAAGTTTCAACCCAAAATCGTAACACAATCCTACTGATTACAAAACCCATTTAAAACTTCAATCAAGCTTACAACCTCATCCAATTCTTATAGACTCAATCGAACTGATCCATTTCAGAAACCAATCCATAATCTCTTCCACAATCAAACAACAAAAACACACAATCAAACAACAAAAACATGCGGAAACCCTACATGTGATACCCAGCTTCTTCCTTGCTCAGATCCGGCCAATTCAGAGAGTCTTTATAACTCCCGAATGGATCACCCCTGCCAAAGCAAAAATTGGCATAGCAAAAACAACCTGTGAGGATTCCAGACAATAGAGCAGGGATTCACCACATCACAGGCGAGCACTTATACCTCACCTTGGCCACCAACCGAATGACCACAATCGAGGATGGTGCTAACAAGCAACTCGCCGGACCTCACCCCTCCGTCACTTTGCTCTAGAACCGTAAGAGGAGATCAGCTCGGGAAGATGAGAAGAGGGCTGGTCGGCGGTGGCTTGCGTCGCTGGAGGAGGTAGAGGGCGAAGCACTTGGCTGTCGGCGTGGCTTAGGGCACGGTTTGCGAAGGAGAGAAAAGAAGATGAGGGGCGGCGTGAGTTGGCTGCGGGCGGAGGGGAAAGAGGGTTTTTATATCTGGTCATTTTGCACTTTAGCCCTCAGGTTTCGACAATTTCTAACTGTGCCCTCATATTTGCCCTTTTTCACCATTTAGCCCTTCAAATTTGGATTTATGCTCAAACCACCTTCCAAATCACTAGGATTTAAACAATTGAACCCATCAAATTAGGGTTCTACTTCCTCCAACAACTTGGGACCCCTAAACAGATCACAAGAAATTCTATAAAATTTCTCGAAATTTTTTGGTCGGTATTTAATTTAGCCGAATCTAACAGGAAATAATGAAGATTACAAACTTTGCCTTGCATTCATAATTGTATTCATACATGCATGCAATTAAATAGTTTTGCAATTCAAATCAAACTAGTACTTTTGCTTGCTATTAACTAGTTTAGCAACTCAAATCAAACTAGTCCTCATTAATTGTATGAACGAGTACTCATGCAAGATAAGTCATCGATGGATAAGTCCAATCACATGAATGAGCACTTGATCGGTACTTGGATTTATCTTGATCTCTTCTTTTTCATAATTAAAAAAATGTTTGGATCCGTTTCTGACATAATGCCACCGGGGAGGATGAAATTTGATATAATATCATCGAGGCTAGTGTTCAACACTATCTCCGTAAAACGATATTGCTCCGCTCAGGTGCTTATGGATAGTAGCAATTCGTTTCCAAGATACAATGACGATGTCTCGGAATAGTAGCACTTTAAATTTCGAGACCGGCAAACCCTCTCGTAGGTTTTTTGGACTCCGGATGCAGAAGATGGAATGGATGCAAGGTTGATTAGGCTTGAGTGAGTTTGAGTGATTTTAGTTATTTCTTTCCATCATCTAAGGGTCCTATTTATACTAGGTGAAGAGGTGAAGTACCCCTTGGTGAGTTCATCTGAGCCGTTCGATCTAGAGGGCGTAACCCTTCAACCAGATCTCTTAATCTCAGCCCTAGATCTGGAGGATTGTAATCTTTCAGCCCTCTTTTGATCTCAGCCGCCAGATCAACTTTCATTACCAATAGTCTGATCATGATTATTCGTGATCAATGCTCCAGATCGCGTCGCTTGTGATCCATCACCCTCTTTAATCCAATGGTGGCCATCCGTTTGCCCAGTCAGCAACCAATCATCCCTCTCTGTCCAACCGAGAGTGTCACGTATGCATGCCACATCACCCAAGTGTAGGACCGGTGCCGTCGATAGGGGGGTGAATATCGACCGTGAAAATCTTGTCGTGAAAACTTCATAAAACTTTCGATCTACTCAGAGCGTTAGTGCAATGGAGAAATAAAACAGAAAAAGAAATAACAATACAAGGACACAACGGGATTTATTTACTTGGTTCCCAACCCCCCAGGGTCAATACGTCCAAGGCCTATGTACTCGGCGTGAGTCCACTATTGGTCTCCTTTCCAGAATTTTCGGAGGCGGAGAAAATCCGTCTTACAGTGTACAATTACAAGCACAAGTACAGAAAATTAAGTACGGAATAAATGCAAACCGAACAAAACAAATTCTGACGCTCGGCCGATCTAGATCTCCGAAGTGCCGCGCACTTCCTCCTGGAGCCTCCCGGTCGTAGAGCCTCATCTTTAGCGCGTTGTCGTCAGTCAGAATGATCGGAATAACACTTAGCAGTTGTATTTGAAGCAGAGGGGTCGAAGCCCCTTTTATAGCACTCCTAGGGGCGCCCTGGACGTCGGGGGCGCCCCGATAAACTTGGTCAAACCTTATTCCCACGTCGACCTCGTCGCAGCTGATAAAACCTTTGACCAGGGCACCCCGGACCTCCCGAGCGCCCTCATGAAGGCTTATCTGTGTTTCGGACTCGAAACAGCAAATACAGCTTTGAACCCGGGCGCCCCGGACCTCCCGGGCGCCCTACTTGAAGCCTATTCTGCCTGCTTCACTTAACCTGCATTTTTCTCCTTTGGCTTGGGCGCCCCCATCAATGGGGGCGCCCTGGATGCATGGGGGCGCCCCCACTGATGGGGGCGCCCAGCTTCAAAGCCTCCAGCCCTGTTTTGTCTGCTTTGTCTTCTAATCTTGGTACCTGCAAGATACACATATAAAAAGCAAATATACACACATTCTTAACCTTAAGGACTTGGTTCTGACTTCGGATTTCCATGAAACCCTAGGTCGAACCGACGCAGGTTCTCACCCCCGAGAACGCGCCTTCCACCTACTCCTTTCAGGAGTCGGTTGCCACCCAGTCCTTCGGGTGGACTTTTACTTAGCCTCCGATTACTCAGGACCTCGAGACGCCAGAACCCTGACCCGTCTCTACTTCTGTCCTTAGTTATCGCTCAGCTAAGTTGCTCAGTCCCTCGGACCAAGACTCCGTGCCCAAACCCTAGGTCCAGGACTTAGGTGCCCAACCCTCGGCCAGGTCTTCGTGCCCAATTCCCCGAACCAGGACTTTGGTGCCCGACCCTCGGCCAGGTCTTCTTGCCCAGTCCCCGACCAGGACTTAGTGCCCACCTTCTGAGCAGGTCATCAGTGCCCAGCCCTTTGCCAGGACTTAGCGCCCAATCCTCGATCAGGACTTAGTGCCAATTCCTTGAACCAGAACTTATTGCCTAGGTTTACTAGGACTTCCTTCCACTTTGGTTACTCCTCTCTTAACTCCCCTTTGTCTGTTCAATGTGTCACTGACTTAAGTAAATTGTCAAACATTAAAACACTTAGAGGAGAACATCATTGATGCAACTTGCACCAACAATCTCTCCCTTTTTGATATTTGACAATAACTTAAGTTAGATTGGTTGAAGGGGCTAACTTACTCTCCTTGGGATCAAACTAAAAAATGATCTTAGTTTTGAAAATGTATTTTTGATCCTCTGAAAAAAATAAGAAAAAATTTCTAACTTTCACTTTCTCCCATTTTGATTAATTGATCCTTTGGTAAGAGGGGAAAAAAATTATTTCTAACTTAAGTGCATCTCTCCCCCTTTGTCATACATCAAAAAAATTACCAAAAATACTTGCGCCAACAATGAGAATATTTGGTTCTTTTTAAAATACTTAGTATAAATTTTTGAAGGCATCGCATAAAACTAAGTATTTACGTATTTTGATCTTAGAAAACTTTAAACAATATTGCATTTTTTTGAGAAAATACCGTATTTTGAAAGAATACTGTGAGTTTTGAAAATGTGCAAGTACTTTGACAGATATGATGCATTTTTGAAAGATATTTTGAAAACTATAAGTTTTTCAACAAAAATATTATACATATTTTGCAAGTACTAACTATTTTTGAAAAAGATGAGACTTTGAAAAATATAAGTAATTTTTGAAAAGTATTATGCATTTTGAAAACATAATATTTTACTTGACTAAGTTTCTTTTCCAGTCTGACACAATCCTAGGAAACCTTGTTAACTACAAGGACATTTTCCTAAGTGTCCTGGAAATTTTTCAAACTCAAGTAAATATAAAAATAATTTCATAAGTCACGCAAATTCTAAAAAATAGAATAATAGGATGTAAGTACATTTTGAAAAATGTATGAATTTTTTGAAGTCATAATACTTGACTTGGTTTATCTTCCAGTCTGACACAATCATAAGAAACCTTGTTGACTACAAGGACATTTTCCTAAGTGTCCTGGAAGATTTTCCAAACTCAAGATAAACACATTTTTTTTAAATTGATTAAAACCAGATGAATTTTTGAAAATACTGGTATTTTTAAGGAAAGAAATGTTAGTATTTCGAAAGAATACATGTTTTTAGCAAGATTTTGAAGATATAGTTCAAGAAAATATGTTATTAAATAATTCTTTTAATTTGACCTCCCCCTAAACTTGACTCAGTCCTGGGAAGCTTGTTGACCACAAGTATTCTTCCTCTGAGTCTTAAGGTTTGATTCAGATCAAAAGAATAATCTAATAATTTTCCAAATAATTTAAGACTTGTCAGAAAGTTGACTCAGACTCCTCCTAAATTGACACATCCTAGGAGTCCTTTTAGATCATGAAGTGGACCTTCCTCTGTGTCTTTAGGGTTTATCAAAATCAAATGAACACCAATTTTTAGGAAGATAGATTTTGAAACCACAATTTGGAAAGAAGATAATTTTTAAAGTATAAGCCTTTTTGTAAACATATGTGATAGAAATTAAGACGCAGTTTTCGAAAAGTCTTTTTTTAAAAAAAAAATTAAAAGAGTGAAAACACTCCCCATGTACCCAACATCGTTTGACTCTATCTAAGTGTCTTAAGGAACTTTAGTGTTGTCCTAAGAGGCTTGTGTCTAATTGAGTGAGTCAAACAATTTTTGAAAAGATATACTTTTGAAAAATGTATAATATGTATAATCAATCAGACAAGCATGAATTCCATAAAAACATTATTATGTTGAAGCACTATTTTGAAAATATATTTTTAGAAAAAATATTATAACAATTTTGAAAAACAATTTTGAAAAATATTTTTCAATTCATTAGTCCTTAACATCTCACCCATTTTAGATGTCTCAATACAGCAAGCATGGTTGCCTTATAGGTGTATTGTGAGATGCTTGAATTATTTTCCTTAATTCATTATTAAATCTAAGATTTAATTGAAATTTATGTTAGATTCAAATTTGACAAAGAGTAAATTGAATTTGAATTTCAAAAATTGACTTCCAGGTCTTAGCGAGGCACAAGGCCTTCTTTGGCCGTAGCCTTATTGGATCATCAATCCTTTCCTTGACAAAGCCTTTTAGAGAAATTTCATTTTCAAAATTACTTTTTGAGAAATTTTTGTCTAACTAGTTTGGATCTTGGATCGGTAGCTTCGGCTAGTTCCACCAGTCTAAACAGACCAATTACTTGACCTTATTAGAAAAAGGCTTCCCTAACGTACTATCATCTCACCTCCACCCAATACTAGATTTTTAAATTTCAATTATCTTTTTCCTATAACCATTTTAAATCATGCGTAAATTTAAATATGAATGACATGACATATATATATGAAAAATAGCAGATGCATGTCATGGTAGTTATGCATGAGTCAAACAAGTCAAATAATTTTATTTAAGTTTCTAAAGATGTATCAAATTCTCGATTTGATACATGTCATGTGAATCTGCGAATATGTCAACCCACTTTGACATATTTAATTTTCTTAAATTAATTGTTGCGGTTTGGGTAGGATTTTATTTAATTTGAGTTTAAGTTATTTACGAGTTAGAGTGAACTTAAACAGGATTACTTAAATTAATTAAGGATTACGTAAATTAAGAATTAATTAAGGACTAATTAATTTTGTATTTGATTTAATTAAGATTTAATTAATTTAAATTTATTTGAATTAAGATAATTTAA
Organism: Boesenbergia rotunda; assembly: GCA_024364735.1. NCBI lineage: Eukaryota > Viridiplantae > Streptophyta > Magnoliopsida > Zingiberales > Zingiberaceae > Boesenbergia > Boesenbergia rotunda. The sequence goes on from JAGFNQ010000911.1 coordinate 612,108, forward strand.
TTTAATTTGGATTTAATTGAATTTAATTGATTTAATTAAGATTTAATTGAATTTAATTAATTTAATTAAGATTTATTGAATTTAATTTGAATAATTAAGATTTAATTAATTAATTTGAATTTGAATAATTAAGATTTAATTAATTTGAATCTGAATAATTAAGATTTAATTAATTTGAATCTGAATAATTATGATTTAATTAATTTGAATTTGAATAATTAAGATTTAATTAATTTGAATTTGAATAATTAAGATTTAATTAATTAATTTGAATTTGAATAATTAAGTTTTAATTAATTAATTTGAATTTGAATAATTAAGATTTAATTAATTTGAATTTGAATAATTAAGATTTAATTAATTTGAATTTGAATAATTATGATTTAATTAATTTGAATTTGAATAATTAAGATTTAATTAATTTGAATTTGAATAATTATGATTTAATTAATTTGAATTTGAATAATTAAGATTTAATTAATTTGAATTTGAATAATTAAGATTGAAATGATTAATTAATAGTTGTGGATTTAGGTTCAGCATTTTCATTATTTCGAAAATTTCTGACTCATCCTTATTTTTCTTTTCAAGTTTCTCTAGTAATTCTGATTTATTTGAACCTTTGTGATTTTTATTAACTATGGCCTTTATCTTAGATAATTCTATGTCCTCCTCAAGATTAGATCTTTCAATATCCTCAAAATAGGTGGAGTAAAGTGGGCCAGTAGTTAATTTTCCAGGATTATCTAAGGGAATAATTAAATTAATATATAAAGAGATATCATCTCCACTATCTTCAGAATTATCCTTATGATCCTCAGAATTATTCTTATAATTATCCTTATTATCCTCAGAATTTTTCTCAGAATTATCCTTATTATCCTCAGAATTTTCAAATTTAAATTCATAACTATCTAAAGGGTTTTAAAATTTGAATTCATAATTATCTAAAGGATTTTCAAATTTAGAATTATCCTTTGGATTTTTGAATTCTGATTTATTCCTAGGATTTTTGAATTCAGATTTGTCCTTAGGATTAAATTTATCTGAATTAGAATTATCATAATTAACATTATTAGAATTAAAGTTATCAGAATCAGAGTTAAGTTTAATATTATCAGAAATAAAATTATTAGGATTAACATTATCAGATTTAGAGTTATGATAATTTATTTTAGAAATTACTAAATTAATGTTCTGAATTAAATAATTAATTTATGATATTTTAGTTATTTTCTAATTTGTCATGCAAAATATTAATTTTACTATGCAGTAAATCTAATTTATCAGAAAAATTAACTAAATTATCTAAAGACAGTGCAGGAATTTTGAAACTTTTCGAAACGTAAATTTTACGTACCTTTGTCGGACATTTGTTCTTGTAGTGTCCGTATTTTCCGCACTTGAAGCATTGTACGTGATCTTTGTTTTTCCGGACTCCTGGCGCTGGTGCCCCCTTTGCCGCCGGTGGTGTAGATCGAGTCTTACGAATAGGGCACTGATTTTTATAGTGTCCTCTCTCTCTGCACTTAAAACACGTAATATGAAATTTAAAAACAGACATTTTAACTAAAATATACCTGATTCACCCCTGGGCTCCCCCTCAACTCCTGGCGTCGTTGCTCCGTCGGTGGTTAGTCCGGTGAAGAGCGGCTCGGCTCTGATACCACTTGTAGGACCGGTGCCGTCGATAGAGGGGGGGTGAATATCGATCGTGAAAATCTTGTCGTGAAAACTTCGTAAAACTTTCGATCTACTCAGAGCGTTAGTGCAGCGGAGAAATAAAACAGAAAAAGAAATAACAATACAAGGACACAGCGGGATTTATTTACTTGGTTCCCAACCCCCCAGGGTCAGTACGTCCAAGGCCTATGTACTCGGCGTGAGTCCACTATTGGTCTCCTTTCCAGAATTTCCGGAGGCGGAGAAAACCCGTCTTACAGTGTACAATTACAAGCACAAGTACAGAAAATTAAGTACGGAATAAATGCAAACTGAACAAAACAAATTCTGACTCTCGGCCGATCTGGACCTCCAAAGTGCCACACACTTCCTCCTGGAGCCTCCCGGTCGTAGAGCCTCATCTTTAGCGCGTTGTCATCGGTCAGAATGATCGGAATAGCACGTAGCAGTTGTGTTTGAAGCAGAGGGGTCGAAGCCCCTTTTATAGCACTCCTAGGGGCGCCCTGGACGTCGGGGGCGTCCCGATAAACTCAGTCAAACCTTATCCCTGTGTCGACCTCGTCGCAGCTGATAAAACCTTTGACCAGGGCGCCCCGGACCTCCCGGGCACCCTCATGAAGGCTTATCTGTGTTTCGGACTCGAAACAGCAAATACAACTTTGAACCCGGGCGCCCCGGACCTCCCGGGCGCCCTACTTGAAGCCTATTCTGCCTGCTTCACTTAACCTGCATTTTTCTCCTTTGGCTTGGGCGCCCCCATCAATGGGGGCGCCCTGGATGCATGGGGGCGCCCCCACTGATGGGGGTGCCCAGCTTCAAAGCCTCCAGCCCTGTTTTGTCTGTTTTGTCTTCCAATCTTGGTACCTGCAAGATACACATATACAAAGCAAATATACACACATTCTTAACCTTAAGGATTTGGTTCTGACTTCGGATTTCCACGAAACCCTAGGTCAAACCGATGCACGTTCTCACCCCCGAGAACGCGTCTTTCACCTACTCCTTTCAGGAGCCGGTTGCCACCCAGTCCTTCGGGTGGACTTTTGCTTAGCCTCCGATTACTCAGGACCTCGAGACGCCAGAACCCTGACCCGTCTCTACTTCTGTCCTTAGTTATCGCTCAGCTAAGTTACTCAGTCCCTCGGACCAAGACTCCGTGCCCAAACCCTAGGTCCAGGACTTAGGTGCCCAACCCTCGGCAGGTCTTCGTGCCCAATTCCCCGAACCAGGACTTCGGTGCCCGACCCTTGGTCAGGTCTTCTTGCCCAGTCCCTGACCAGGACTTAGTGCCCACCTTCCGAGCAGGTCTTCGGTGCCCAGCCCTTTGCCAGGACTTAGCGCCCAATCCTCGATCAGGACTTAGTGCCCAATTCCCTGAACCAGGACTTATTGCCTAGGTTTACTAGGACTTCCTTCCACTTTGGTTACTCCTCTCTTAACTCCCCTTTGTCTGTTCAATGTGTCACTGACTTAAGTAAATTGTCAAACATTAAAACACTTAGAGGAGAACATCATTGATGCAACTTGCACCAACACCAAGTGTCACGTAGGTATAGCCACGTCACCCGAAGTATAAATTTAAGCTCCTCAATGCTCCTCGCGACGATGCATACGTGCGAAGTGTAAAGTGCGCCAACAAAGTGCCCATTGCGCACGTGCGCGAGTGGCGCATGCGCGTGTGCGCGTGGTGGGTGGCGGGCTTGCAGGTGCGAGCACCTGCTCGCCCCTTGGATAAGTGCATCTGTGCTTTTTGTGTTAACTCAATTAACACAGCAACGCATATAAGGAAGTAAATTCTTCTGGAATTTCCAATGTGGGAAAATTTCCCCCTACTTCCTTTTTGTAACATTTTGAGCTGACTTTAACAATTAATTTCTCATTCACCCGTAATCGATTTTGAGCAAATTAATAGTCTAGATTCATCTACTCGAAACGTAGATTTCGATTTTGAAGTCAATTTAGACTTTCATCGATTGATGGCACCTCAATTTTCTCTTACAAAATCATAAATCGTATTGGTCTTTTAAGACCCAATATCCAACAAAAAATTGTTCTACTATTAGTCTGTTTAGTGCTTCCTTGAAACCTTTTGCCCGAAGCCTTGTAATTAGGCCTTCTGAAAGTGATAAATGATCGTTCGTTTGATGTGCATCATGACCTGCTCCTTGATGTGCATCACCCGAGTTGGTCTCGAGGACTCTCCTTAATGAGCTAGTCTCGGGGACCTTCTCCCGAGCTGGTCCCGGGGATTCTCCTTCCCGGGCTAGTCTCGAGAACCTTCTCCCGAGCTGGTTTCGGGACCCTCCTTACTAAGCTAACCTCGGGTATTACAGCACAGCCAATCATGCCATGCAGTTCTCTCACGCCACGGGTTCACCTTGGGTTACTTATCCCGATCATAAGTCCCCCCTTTAAGTCTAATCGAAGGAAGTTGGTTTGACTCATTGGACTTGTGGCGCGACGAGAGGACGAAGTATATATGTAGAGTGTACAATTACCATTTCTTATTCCATAATGACTTTTCGAATCCTAGGAATCTAAACATTCGCCCCCTGACCCGAAGCGGCCACTTGAATTGGTCTTAAGAGTTTGCATGAGTTTCGATGTCCTGTAATGATGGTTGTCAATCACCCATTAAGGGTGCATAGGTTGTATTAATGACGGGAGATTTTTCTTGCGAGCAAATTATTGCTAAGTGGCGAGATCGCCTCGATGTGCTCTTCCTTTGATGTACTTAGTCGAGTCATACTAACTGGTGACTATAATGAGCTGCAATGTCTCGAGATTTATGATTAACTCTCATCCATGCGTCGCGCATCCATCACTTCGCATCGTCGCTGCCCCTCCCTTATAAAAGGGGGAACGGAGGTGGCCTTCCGCTTTCTTGCACCGTCGACCATCAGAGCTCGTGACTTCTGCCTCCTCTCACTAAAGGCTCTTCTTTCTGTGTAAGTCTCACCAGCCCTCCTCTCCTTCTTCCATCACCCACTTCTCTTCCTTAAGACCATGGGTAAGAGTGGAGAGGGAAAGAAAGGGAAGAGCAGGAAGGAAAAACCTGAGGGAGAGCAGACTTATCGACCAGAGTGGTATGAGACCACATCCTTAAGGGTTAAACCCAGTGCCCTGAGAGCTACCTGCGAACCCTATGGCATCCCAGCGAACTTTGAAGTTAGGGTTTCTAAGCTCGACCAATCTCCCGTAGAACCTCCCTTAGGGTTTTATATATTTTTCTAGGTCAAGTAGAATTTGGTCTTCGTTTCCCAACTTTCCTTTCTTTATGATCATCTCCCAATATTTTGACATTCCCCTTCACCAAATGGCTCCAACACCTTGGCTTAAATGAGCAAAGCATTCATTCTGTTCAAGTTGTTCGGGATACCCTTAACCCCCCCCCCCCCCCATTCTTTTCATTATTTTTTCCTTCCAAGCTTTGCGTCTAGAGGGGCGTTCAGTTTTACCGCTCATTCCAGCCACAAGTTCCTAGGTGGTCTCCCTTCCTCACACAAGAGATGGAAAGAGATTTTCTTTTTTATCAAACTTTCTGAGCGACCTTTCTATTCGACTCACTAGCGAAAAGACCTGCCTCCCCCATCGGAATTAGGTAACTTCCAGCAAGATCAAGGGTACCAACGAGCCGGAAGCATCTTGGCTGAAATGGAGTTCCGCGGCCTTAACATGGTTCAATGTGAAGGGTTTCTGTATCGGGTTGGGATTAGCTCTAAGGCCATCAACCTTGGTCGCGACCTCAGTAAGTGTACTATTTTATTATTATACTAACTGATGTTCCTTTGCTTTTGTTTTGCAGAAGTCATTATGCTCGCCCGATCCATGAGCAAGCTTCTAAAATGGGAGCTTGCAGATGAGAAGATGTTTACTCCTTCTCAAGCTCCTACAAAGCCATCGGCCGAGCCTGTTGAAGACTCTGAGATGACCCAAAGTCAAGAGATCCCCAAAGTGAAGACTCAAGAGGTCGAAACCTCCTGCACCCTCGCCACGACGCCAAGGGATGATGAACCACTGGATAGGGTCCCTGCGTCAGTAGCGGAGCCAAATCGAGTGGTGAGCCCTCCACCTGTTGGGCGAATATGACTGATTTGTTCCACCGAGGAGGAGGAAGACAATGAGACACCCGCACTCCATCCGAAGCCCACAGCCCCTCTGGCAGCTCAAAAGAGGAAAACCCACTTGACTTAAGCCCCCCTCCATATCCCCGAGGAAGAGGAGGATGTCGTTCCTCTCTCCAAATGTTACAGGAGGACGACACCGACTGCCACGGAGTCCGAGGCTGAGGTTGGGCCATCTGCCGAGGAGGCCCACTCCCTTCCTCCCTCACCTGGAATTCTCAACTCCCAGGGCAACCCCAAGGGCAAGAGAGTTGTTTGAAGAATCAGAATTTACGATCGCCCGTATACGCCGGAGGGTACAGGTGGCTGAGAAGGCGGCTACGTTGGGATCCCAACATATACAAATTCAGGAACTGCCATAGGGGGGTTATCCTTCAGAGGAGGTATCCTCAAGCACCAAGGATAGCATCCAAGGTCCCTCCGTCGTACCCTTCTAGGAGATGCGCCTCGTGACTCTTCCTGCCCGCCGCTCTAGAGCTGCGTCCGGCATACCCTCTCCAATGAACTGGGAGATGATGAGGGAGTGATTCGAGGAGCACCTTACCTCCCTCGAAGGGGTGACTCGGCCGGAGTAATCGCCAGTCTGTACGAGTCCCTCTTGAAGGTATAATTCCCTTCACATTCTCTTATTATCTCTATTTTCTGACTCTTATTACTTCTTGTGTTAGGCCACATCTGAATGTCTCCTCTTGGGCCGCCGGATGCTTCCTGAGCAGGAGACTGAAGCACTGCAGCAGTAGGTGGCCGAGCTAAAGGCGGAGGTTTACCGAGTCCATAGGGAAGGTCAGATGCAGGTGGATGTTGCCAGAGACCTGCGATCCAAACTGGACCATTCCATGGAGAGCCTCTTACCTTTGGAGGCATCTCTGCACGGTGTCCAGCACCAGGAACGTCTTTGGTCAAAGAGAACGACAACCCTCTCGGCAAAAGTGAGCCAACTGACGTAGGAGAGGGGACAACTCCAGGCTCGGGAGACCAAACTGTTAGAAGATGTTCACCTCCTGGAGTCGTTGGCCGAGACACTCAATGGTCGAATAAAGGAGCTGGCAGACCAGCTAGCCATGAAGGAAACAGAGCTACAGGGCACTGCTGCCTATGTATCGGAACAACAGGTAAGCCTCTCCCAAGCTAAGTCATGCCTCTCGATGACTCAAAAGCAGCTTGAAGAGGCGTTGGCAGCCCGAGACTAGGCATCAACCGAAGTGGCTAGGATGAAGGCTAAGCGGGACTGAGCCCTCGAAGAGCTGAAAGATTACAAATATAGTGAGGAATCCCGACAGTTGGAGGCAGAGGCTGCATTCAAAGCCAAATTCCTTCAATTTGAGGAGTTTAACGACATTCTAGCAGGCCAAGTACTGAAGCGGCTCATGCAAGGCTTCAATGAAGTTGTCCAACAAATCCAACGAGTCAATGTACTGAAGCCAAATGCCGACTTGGGCTTCCTCAGTGTTGGCCAATCCTGGGAACAACTATCAGCAGAGGAGAAAGAGATGTAGTTTGTTTTTTTTACGCTATCAACGGAGGAGCTACCATCTGTAATTGTAAACCTTGTGCCCTTGCTTGATTATCTGAATGAATTTATTTCGCTGCCCGTGTCATACTTTATATTTTGTCTATAATTTGACTTATGTATTATATCTCATATTTTATCTTGCCTCGTCATGACTTCTTATAAAGTTCTCTGAAATCGCAATTTGCTTTGCCTTTTACCAATGCTATATCCGCTCTTGCCTAGCACTGCTTCCTCGTTGACTATTCACCTAAGCTCGATAATTTCTTTTTGCGTTAAGGGAAGTTAAGTCCTTGGTGTATCCTAACCACCAAGTGCCTGCAAGGATGGATCTTGACTTCGCCTGACTGGGCCATCGTATCATCATGTTCACAGCTCTAGCATCCTGACTCCCTAAGCTGATAGCACCCCGGGTTGTTCCCGGTCGGGCCTTCTCAGTGCCTCGACCTAGTCTGCCCGTCTTGGGCATCCTCAGCACTGTAAGATGGTAAGACCTCAGGTTGCTCCCGGTCAGGCGTCCTCGCCGCCTCGGCCAGGTCTACACATCTTGGACATCTTCGGCACCACAAGACGGTAGGATCTCAGGTTGCTCCTGATCAGGCATCCTCGGCGCCACAAGATGGTAGGAACTCGGGTTGCTCCTGGCCGGGCATCTTCGACACCTCTGTCAGGTCTACACATCTTGGGCATCTTCGGCACCACAAGACAGTAGGAACTTGGGATGCTCCTGGCTGGGCATCCTCAGCGCCTAGGTCTACACATCTTGGACATCCTCGACGCCACAAGATGGTAGGAAATCAGGCTGCTCCCGGCCGGGCATCCTCGACGCCTCAGCAAGGTCTACACATCTTGGGCAACCTCGACGCCACAAGATGGTAGAAACTCGGGCTGCTCCCAACCGGACATCCTCGGTGCCTCATCCAAGTGTACACATCTTGGGCATCCTCAGCGCCACAAGATAGTAGGAACTCGGGCTGTTCCCGGTCGGCATCCTCGGCACCTGGGCCAGGTCTACACATCTTGGGCATCCTTGGCGCCCCAAGATGGTTGGACATCCTCGGCGCCTCGACTAAGTCTACACATCTTGGGCATCCTCGGTGTCACAAGATGGTAGGAACTCGAGCTGCTCCCGGTCGGCATCCTCGGCGTCTCGGCCAGTCTACACATCTTGAGCATCCTCAGCGCCACAAGATGGTAGGAACTCGGGCCGCTCCCAGTCGAGCATCCTCGGCGCCTCGGCAAGGTTTACACATCTTGGGCATCCTCGGCGCCACAAGATGGTAGAAACTCAGGCAGCTCCCACCCGGGCATCCTCGGTGCCTCGGTCAGGTCTACACATCTTGGGCATCCTCGACGCTACAAGATGGTAGGAACTCGGGTTGCTCCCGGGCGGACATCTTTGGTGCCTTGACCAAGTCTACACATCTTGGGTATCCTCGGCACCACAAGATGGTAGGAACTTGGGCTTTACACCTCCATTTAGCTTTTGACGTGACATTTCTCCTGTTCCTTTAATTGACCAAGCTCCAAGAGAATACAAATATGTTTACAAGCACACGTATTACACGACCGACTTACTGGTGTGATAAGTTAGGAGGTGGCTCGCATTCCATGGTCTCTCTAGCCTTTTGCCATCAACATCTTGCAAATAATAACTACCACCTGCGAGTTTTTTGACGATCGTGTAAGGTTCACTCCATTGAGGATTGAGCTTCCCAATGTCGCGACTGGCTTGATCCTTTTCCACACCCGGTCTCCGACCTAGAAAGTCCGGGATCACTCGGCGGTTGTAAACTTGTCACATGCGTTGACGGTACGCAGTTGGTCAGGTGATGGCTTTGTCACGCACTTCCGTCACCAAGTCTAGATCAAGTAGTCGCTCCTAGTCGTTCTCCATGTGTAGAGCTGTCGCCGAATTGATTCGTCGCCTACCTCAGCAGAGATTACCGCCTCTGAGCCATAGACCAGATTAAAAGGACTCTGTCCGATCCCCTCTTTGGGAGTGGTACGATGTGACTATAAGACACTCGGAAGCTCTTCAACCCAACTGCTCCCGACATGGTCCAACATTATCTTGAGCCCCCTGATTATTTCCCTATTGGCGGTTTCGGCCTGGCCGTAACTTTGCGGATAAGCGACTGAGGTGAAGGCCTGACGAATACCTAGCCCTTCACATCACTCTCTAAATTTGCGATCTGCAAATTGTCTATCATTATCCTATACCAATTTATGAGGAATTCCATACTGTAGACTATATCTTTCCACAAGACTTTCATCACGACGGCCTCCGTAATTTGGGCGAGCAGTTCAACCTCCATCCATTTGGAGAAGTAATCCACTAGTACCAACAGGAACTTTTTTTGTTGTGGTTCTGTCAGGAAAAACCTACTATGTCCATTCTCCATTGATCAAAGGAACAAGAGACAGTAGAGGCTCGCAGTAGCTCAGTTGGGCGATGAGCAATGTGCTAATTCTTTTGGCAAGCTTCACATCCGGCGATGAACTTGTTAGCATCTGCCTGTAACGTGGGCGAAAAATACCCAGCCAGGATAATCTTCCTAGCCATTGACTGCCCATCAATGTGACTTCCACATATGCCTTCATGAACTACTCGCATGATATATTCAACGTCCCCAAGATCGATACACTTGAGCAATGGACGAGCAAATGCCCTTTTATAAAGTTGCTCTCCGACTAGTGTGAACCCAGAGGCTCTGCGACGAAAAAGTCGGACCTGTTCATCGCTTGTTGATATTGTTCCATTACGTAGGAACTCCACATAAGGTTCTCTCCAGTCAGGTAATACAACATCAGCAATTCTCCATCTATCTGGTCCACAACCTCCTCCTGGGTGATAGGCTCCTCCAATATCCATAGTGCTAGAGAACTTGCAAACTTGGCTAACTCATTCGCCTTGACATTATCCGCTCGGGATATTTTCTGCAAGGTTACTTCAATAAAGGAAGATTTCAATCGCCTATATATATAGTTACATGTCTCTGCAAGCGCTCATTCCAAATCTCAAAATCTCCTTCGAGCTGTTGGGCCACTAATTGAGAGTCTGAATATAGTATAACTCGAGTGACCCACTTGGCTACTTGGCTACTTGTAGCCCAGGTAGTATTGCTTCATACTCGACTTTATTGTTAGTGGCTCGAAAATTAAGTCGGATGGATAATTGTAACACATCCTTCCTAGGAGAAATCATTAGAATTCCAACTCCACTTGAACTGTGATTGGATGAACCATCAATGTAAATCTTCCATACCTCCCCAGCTTCGGGTACTAGGACTATCTGAGTATGAAGTAGGCTAGGGCTTGTGCCTTGATAGCTGTTCGAGGCTGGTATTCAATTCCATACTCGCTCAACTCGACGGTCCACTTAATCAACCACCTCGAGACCTCTGGATTCATGAGAATGTGCTCAAGTGGACTATTAGTGAATACAACAATGGGATGCACTAGGAAATATGGTCTTAGCTTCCGTGCCGTTAAACTAGCGAATATCCAATTTCTCCATAGTAGTATACCGAGTTTCCGCATCTTTAAGGAGATGACCTAAGAAATATATGGGATATTGGATGTCACCCTCCTCGTGAATAAGCCCAGAACCTACAGTTTGGTCAGTTGCAGATAGGTAGACAAAAAGTGTCTCACCTTTCAGTATCTTGTATAGTTTGGAGAGTCCGGATAGGTGTGCCTTTAAGTCTGTAAAGTCCTTCTAGCATTGGTTATCTTATTCGAACCTGACTGTTTTCCTTAAAATTTTGAATAAAGACGGATTTCTGTTGGCTGACTGAGATATGAACCTAGATAGGGCCATAATCCTTCCATTAAGCTGCTGAACTTTTTTGAAATTACTTGGAGATGACATATTAAGAATAGCCTGCACCTTCTTAGCATTCGCTTCAATTCCTCTTTCTGTTACCATGTGTCCGAGGAACCACCCACCTTTACCCCGAACAAACATTTAGCTGGATTCAGTTTTAGTCTATTGGCCCTTAGGGTAGCAAATGTCTCCTCTAAATCGGCAATCATGTCTTTCCTCTTCTCCATCTTGACCAGGATGTCATCAACGTAAACTTCGATATTTCGCCCAATTTGATGCCGAAACACTTTATCCATCATGCGCTGATAGATTGCCCCCGCATTCTGCAACCTGAATGGCATGATGTTGTAGCAAGAAGTATCGTCCATAGTTACAAAACTTACTTTCTCCTGATCCCCTAGAGCAAGAGGTACCTGGTGATATCCCTGATACGCATCCAACATTGAAATAAACTCACAGCTGGATGTTGAATCTATCAACTGATCAATGTGAGGCAAAGGATAACAGTCTTTAGGGCAGACTTTATTTAAGTCTCGAAAATCAAGACAAACCCGCATTTAGCCCAAGCTTAGGGACCAATACAACGTTTACCAGCCAGGTTGAGAGTTGGACTTCTCAAATGTGTCCGGCCTTTAACAACTTTGTCACCTCTTCTTTAATCATCTAGTCTTGTTCTGGGGCAAAGTGTCTCCGTCTTTGCTTTACTAGTCGGGCTCCTGGAGTTATGTGTAATCGGTGTGTGGCCAGTGTGGGAGGAACTCCTTTGATCTCATCGGCGGCCCACTCGAACACATCCCGATGACCGACCAGACAATTGACCAACCTGTTTCTGAGTTCAAGGTTAACATCTGCAGCAATTCTTGTAATTCCTTCCGATTGTTGTGGATGGATCTGTACTTTCTCGCATCTAACCTCCCTGCGCTCTTCCTTGGCTCCTTCTTTGCCTAGGGATCAGCCAAGTCGATCTACAAGGTCTCATGAGTCTTCAAGCTCTTGCTAGATTTTGCTCTGACCTCCCCACTGTAACATCGCTAGGAAGCCAGCTGATCTCCTTTAACCTTCAATCCACCTGGATCCCCCCCCATCGACACACACCTCCCACCCCCGCGTCTCGAGCTCCACAATCGTAAACAATCGGCAAATAAGGACAGAAAGAACGACAGATCTGATCAGATCATAATTGACTCGATTAACCACCTAATCATGAAATCTCAGATCTCGGTGATATCCAAATATTAAGTCTTCAGACTGGATTTTTTTTTTTTTTTTTTTTTTTTTTTTTTTTTTTTTTTTTTTTTTTTTTTTTTTTTTTTTTTTTTTTTTTTTTTTTTTTTTTTTTTTTTTTTTTTTTTTTTTTTTTTTTTTTTTTTTTTTTTTTTTTTTTTTTTTTTTTTTTTTTTTTTTTTTTTTTTTTTTTTTTTTTTTTTTTTTTTTTTTTTTTTTTTTTTTTTTTTTTTTTTTTTTTTTTTTTTTCTGATTTTTTCTTCTGTGATAACCAAGACCACTGCTTGGAATAAGCTGAGAGCTGGTCTTCCCAGAATGCATTGTACGATGATGGGGCATCCACTATCATGAAAGGAGTTCTCCTCGTCCTCTGTAAGATGTCACCCCCAAGCGACATAGACAACGAGATCTATCCCATCGGCTGTATCCGATGCCTGGTGAAGTCGAATAGTGGTGTGGAGACAGGGCATAGCTCACCGTCCTCTACCTGCATCTGATCCAGTGCCACCTTGTACAGAATATTAATAGAGCTTTCTGTATCCACGAAAATGCGTTTAACCTTATAATTGGCTATGCGGTCAAGAATTACCAGTGCATCTTCTTAAGGAGCTTCAACATCTTCCAGATCGTCATAACAGGTCCTTGGCGTTTCTCCTTACTCATCCCGATGACATAGTTTTCCAACCAGCACGTATGAGGCTTCTTTGCCTGGTGGGAATCCCCCAGTCGGGCCTCTGAGATCATTCCAACATGGCTCGACAGAGGTCCCCGGGCCAGAGCCTTGCCTTTTCTGGGATCTCACTCTGGGACAGATCGGTGGGCCACCTCCTGGGCTCTTCCTCTCGAAGGCGCTCGAGACCGCCTCCTGGGTCCATCCTCCCTCAATTGCCGTTGATGAGGAGACTAGCTTCGTCGAGGAGACCTTCGTTGATACCTCGAGTTGCTCCACTTTTTGTGTGGCTTGGCGTTTGCGTCCTTGGATCTCCTCCTCTTCAGAGTGTAGCATTTCTCTATGGTGTGGGTGGCACTACCATGAAAGTCACAGTACTTCTCCGGCAGTGCAGGTCCCTTGGTGTCTACTGTTTCCACCAGCTTCTTCCTATCGTCCCAGTGACCATTGCCGGAGCGAGGATCCTTTGCTAGGGCAGGAGCGGGTGCTTCCCTCCTCTCGGATCGTATCGAGATTTGGATAGAGGTTCCTGTCACATTTCCTCCACATTGACGTGCTTGACCGACCGCCGCAATAAATCATCAAAACTGGTTGGTGGTTTCTTCACTAGAGATTGGAAGAAATCTCTTTCAGCGAGTCCTTGTGTGAAGGCGCTGACGAGGATCTCTGAAGTGACACTCAACATATCCTGCGTCACACGATTGAATGTTGGATATAATTTTTTAACAGCTCTTTACTTTTCTACTTTAGGGAGAAAAGATTCAGTGTTGTCTTCTAATATCGTCGGCTGCTGGCAAAGTGATACAGAAGAATAGTTTTAAACTCCATAAAGGAGTTTATAGAATATTGCGGTCGCCTCTGAAACCATTTCTGTATTGCTCCTAACAACGTGTTCAAAAACACTTAACACTTCACACCATTTGTATATTGGTAAAATAGGACCGCGTTTTCGAACTTGCAAATGTGGTATTCGGGATCTGTTTTCCCATCATAATTAGCAATCCCCGGACTACAAAATTTCTTGGGCATGGGATCATCTATGATGCCCGAGCAAATGGCGCAGTTATGTACTTTGGGGGAAACTTTTACAGGCTCGCTCTTCCCTTGTCCTTCTTCGCGCCGCAAAACGCTGGAGGCAGTAGAATGTGCTTTCTCCATCTCTCCCACGAAGTCTCGCCGGTGTCCTGGGGCTACATTTAAAGGCACCCCTGGCGACGAGATGGATCTTCGATTTCGAGCGTACGAGGTGGACACCCTCAGGGTGTCAGCCTGCATCGGCACTGCTCGCTGAGATACGGCTTGCTCAATTTAGTATTGCTCCAGCGCTCCTTGAACGGTGTTGGCGATTAAGCAGTCCAATTCCTCCCATGTCAAAATGATGGGCTGCCTTTCCGGTTCCGCCATCACAATGTTCCTTCTGGTGATTAGTCTAAGTTTCTCACAGATGATGTCAAACTTATTCGAGAAGCGAATGACGGGGACGATAAGTCACCACGGCACAGCCTGGAGTGACGATGAGAGAGGACGTTTGCGCTTGCGAGATTAACACGAGCGTTAAAGGGATACACCGAAAGAAGTTTTGGCAGATCCCTCTCCGACGCTCAAGTTAAAAAATCCTCTAGTGGGAAGAAGGAAGAAGGAGTGAGGAGAATATGAGTATCAAAGTTTTCCAGAAAGAGAGAGAGATCCCCTTTACCTGGGTGACGAAGCACCTTATATACTCGATGTTCGTCCTTTGAGCACTTCCACGTCCCCGTAACCGCCTCTCTTACTCCCACATTTAATGATCCATGATTGTTCGACAGTTGTCATCCTCTGAGGGATGTCGATAACGGTCACCACGCATATTAAATATATTATTATCATGTGTTATATGTCATAACTACCTACTGACTTTCCTATCCTAGAAAGGAGGTGCTTAAAACTGTCACCGTAAGTATTGAGTGTGTAGTTATCATAGCCAATGGTAAGTTTTTCCCAATCTATTTTCTCCTTCCTGAGCTGCTCTTTAGGCTCCACTCTCCTGAGCTGGTCTCGGGGACTCTCCTTCCTTGGCTAGTCTCGGGGACCTTCTCCCGAGCTGGCCCCGGGGCTCTCCTTACTAGGCGGTCTCGGGAACCTTCTCCCAAGCTGATCTCGGGGCCCCTCCTTACTGAGCTAACCTTAGGGTATTTCAGCACGGCCAGTAATGCCACGCAACTCTCTCGCGTCATATGTTCACCTTGCACTAATTATCCCGATCATTGTATGTATAGAAACACAAATGCTAGTTCAAGTAAGCCTACGAAGCATTTGGATGAGTGATAACCTTGCAGACATGAAAGCCATGCCGAGGAATGTTAGGAGCAAAAGAAATTAGGATATCTCCACAATGGCATGATATTGTCCACTTTGGGCCTAAGCCCTCATGGTTTTGCTCTTGGGCTCTCCCCAAAAGGCCTCATGCCAATGAAGATATCATATTCTTTATAAACCAATGATCTTCCCATGTGTTTATCAATGTGGGACTAAGTTTGCACCTTGCAACCTCTAACAAACCCCCCTTTAAACAAAGGATCACATGCCCCCACCACAAACGGAAACACTTTCCGTTTAGATGTCTGATCCACCAGGACTTTCTGCCCCTTGGTCAACCTGACCTACTAGGACCACCTAGCCGCAACTAGAACTGGTCCTCTTTGATCAAGACACGGGAGCCCACATATCCTTTATTTAAGACTTAATGCACATGGTTAGATCTGGATGAGCAACTTGGCTCTGATACCAATTTGTTAGGAATAAAAGAAATTAGGATATCTCCACAATGACATGATATTGTCCACTTTGGGCCTAAGCCCTGATGGTTTTGCTCTTGGGCTCTCCCCAAAAGACCTCATGCCAATGGAGATATCACATTCCTTATAAATCAATGATCTTCCCATGTGTTTATCAATGTGGGACTAAGTTTGCACCTTGCAACCTCTAACAAGGAACAATGCCCGAACAACTTGTTTGCGTCTGGCGTTGCCAAATTGTCGGTAGCATCTCGTGCGGCGTGAGGAATGCCATTAACCTGCCGACGTCTATTCGGTTGCTCAAAAAATACAGCAGTTAGAAAACTAGACATTGGTTTACATTTGTTTTCTAGTGTTGACAACTTCTGGGCTTAAGAATTGGAATTAACCTGATCCTAGTAGCCCTTTGAGAATTTCAAGATTTAAACTTCTCTGGAATGTGTAAGCTACATCGATCGAACATCCATTAGAAGGTAAACATACAATTATGGACAGATCCTGTAACTGTAAATTGAAACAACTTTGTTGAACAAACAAGGTAGATGTAACGAGATTAACACAAAAAACGACAACAAGAATAATAGAGAACTCACCAGATTTAAATGGAAAACTCTTGACGGGAAAAACCCACGGACAAAGGAAGAAAAATCACTATGAACGGTCGAATACAAAGTCGGCGGCTTTGATAAAGTAAAGAGAAGTAGAAAGAAAAGAGAGGAAGAGAGAAAGAAAGAAGAGGTACCCAAATAACCTTCTTCATTGATTGATCTAACTTGTCCATGAGATACATAATTTATAGGGACCTTAGAATACTTAGTCAAATAAAAAATTAATAATGAAATTGTTAATTAACAGATTTATAAAGAATCTATTAATTAACATATTAATAAGAAAATATCTAATAAATATTAACGGATTAAACAGAATTTGGGTCACCAACTCTAACAATCTCCACCTTGACGTAAATTCCATAAATCTTCAAAAGAACATTCTCCACCTCTTCCACAAAAAACCCCACAGGTAAATCTCAGCATCTAGCACTAACCAAGTCCAAGCAATGCTTAAACTTGGCTATAGGGAGTGACTTAGCATCATATCAGCAGGATTAACATGAGTACTGACCTTCCTGACGATAATATCACCACGAGCAATAACATCACGTATAAAATGATACCTCACATCAATGTGCTTTGTCCTCTCATGAAACATCTGAACCTTCGTGAGGAAAATGACACTCTGACTATCACAAAAGACTGTAGTAATCTGCAAGTCTTCACTAAGCTCACTGAAGAGTCCTTTCAACCAAATAGCTTCCTTTCAAGCTTCCGTAATAGCCATATACTCAGCCTCTGTAGTGGACAATGCAACTGTATTATGCAAAGTAGCTTTCCAACTGATAGCACAACCACCAACAGTGAACACGTACCCCGTAAGTGATCTTCTTTTATCAAGGTCACCTGCAAAGTCAGAATCAACATATCCAATAACTGCATCTCTATTACTCCCAAAATGCAAACAAAAATCAGAAGTCCCTCGTAAGTATCTGAAAATCCACTGAACTGTCTTCCAATGCTCTTTACCAAGATTTGCCATGTATCTACTAATTGTACTCACTGCATGTGATAAATCTGGGCGTGTACAAACCATAGCATACATGAGAGATCCCACTGCACTAGAATATGGAACCCGTGACATATAATCAACCTCATCATCTGACTGCGGACATAAATCAGCTGAAAGTCTAAAGTGTGCAGCTAATGGAGTACTAACAGATTTGGCAGAATGCATGTTAAACCGATGAAGTACTTTCTCAATATACCCTTTTTGACTTAGGTATAATTTTCTTGCCTTTCTGTCTCTCAGAATCTCTATCCCAAGTATTTTCTTTGCAGCTCCCAAATCTTTCATCTCAAATTCTTTACTTAGTTGGGCTTTGACCTTTCTTATCTCTTCCTTATTATTGGCCGCAATCAACATATCATCAACATATAAGATTAGATAAACAAATGATCCATCATCGTTTTTCTTAAAGTAGGCACAACTGTCATAGCTGCTTCTTCTGAAATCACGAGTGATCATAAACGAATCAAACCTTTTATACCATTGCCTAGGTGACTGCTTCAAACCATAAAGGACTTTTCCAGCAAGCATACATAATCCTCTTTTCTTGAGACTTCAAAACCTGCTGGTTGTTGCATATAGATTTCTTCCTCAAGTACCCCATGTAAGAATGTTGTCTTCACATCCAGCTGCTGCAACTCTAAGTCATGCATGACCACAATACCAAGGAAGGCTCGAATCGTACTATGCTTTACAACTGGGGAAAATACATCAGTGAAGTCTACTCCTGGAATCTGACTGAAGCCTTTAGCAACTAGTCTGGCTTTGTACTTGGCTTCTTCAACTTCCGGTATTCCCTCCTTTCTTTTAAATACCCACTTGCAGCGAACAGGTTTCTTACCTTTAGATAATTTCACCAAGTCCCATGTGTCGTTCTTACCAAGTGACTCCATCTCCTCCTGCATAGCAATTATCCACTTACCAGAATTATCGCAGCTAATTGCTTCTGAATACGTCTCAGGTTCTTCACCGGAATCAATCTCCTCAACCACGTTTAAAGCATAAGCGACCAAATCAGCCTCTGCATATCTCTGAGGGCGTCTAATTTCTCTCCGAGGCCTATCTTTTGCAATGGAATATTGTGAAGATGCTTGTGATGAGCTCGTTCCATCCACAACATCTAAAATAGGCTCTGGAGTAGTCTCTGTAGATATCGGCCCAATCTCAATTTCCACATGTGTGCTTGTCTTCTGCTTATCTTCCTCAGAAAGAGTTTTAGATGGAGACCCCTGAAGCATACTAGTCTCATCAAAGATAACATCTCTACTGATGATGACTTTCTCAATCTCTGGACACCAAAGTTTGTATTCCTTCACTCCTTGTCTAAAGCCTATAAATATGCACTTCATCGAACGAGGCTCCAACTTCCCATTTTCAATATGAGCATACGCAGGACATCAAAAAATTCTCAAATTAGAATAACTAGCAGGAGTACCAGACCATACCTCTTGTGGAGTTTTCCTTTCAATAGCAATTGATGGAGAGCGATTTATAAGATAACAGGCATACGCAGCGACTTCTGCCCAGAAAAACTTCGGTAGCCCAGCATTAAGAAGCATACAACGCACCTTCTCCATCAAAGTCCTATTCATCCTCTCTGCTACACCATTCTGTTGAGGAGTATGCCGAACTGTATGATGCCTCACAATACCTTCAGCTCTGCATAAGGTATTAAACTCATCAGAACAAAATTCCAATCCATTATCAGTTCGAAGATGCTTTAATTGCCTCCCTGTCTGCTTCTCAATCATGACCTTCCACTCCTTAAAGGTAGTAAAAACATTACTTTTATGAATGCCCAAACTTTTCTTGAGAAATCATCAATAATAGTCAACATATAGAGCGCACCACCTTTAGATGGTACTCTAGAAGGCCCCCACAAATCAGAGTGAATGTAGTCTAGCACACCCTTTGTGTTATGAATGTCAATTGAGAACTTGACTCTTTTCTGCTTGCCAAAAACATAGTGCTCGCAGAACTTTAGGTTTGTAATACTTTGACCATCAAGAAGTCCTCTCTTGCTCAATTCAACCATGTCATTCTCACTCATATGCCCCAAACGCATATGCCAAAGTCTTGTAACATCAGAATCAGACATAGACGACCTTGCGACGGTAACATCACCTATTACTGTGGATCCCTGCAGAACATATAAATCGGCGGTTCTCCTTAGTCCCTTCATCACAACAAGAGACCCTTTACTGATCTTAACAACTCCACCTTCACCAGTGTACTTGTACCCTTTAGAATCAAGAATACTCAAAGAAATCAGATTTCTCTTCAAATCAGGGACGTGCCTCACATCACCAAGTGTTCGAATGACACCATCAAACATCTTAATTCTAATCGTACCAATACCAACGATTCTGCAGGATGCATTATTGCCCATCAAACCGACACCACTCGAAACCGTTTCATATGTTGAAAATCAATCCCGATTGGGACACATATGAAACGTACAGCCAGAATCAATAATCTATTCCTCACTCTGCTTCAAATCAGCATCAGAGGCAACGAGAAGTTCACCATTACTGTGATTTTCGGCAACATCAGCCTCACCAGACTTCTCTGCAACAGCGGATTTCTCCTTCATGCTTGCTGTTTTCATTAATCTCGGTTGACATCCACAAAAAATAAAATCAACCTTGCTCTGATACCACTTGTAACGAGATTAACACGAAAAACGACAACAAGAATAATAGAGAACTCACCAGATTTAAGTGGAAAACTCTTGACGGGAAAAAACCACGGACAGAGGAAGAAAAATCACTATGAACGGTCGAATACAAAGTCGGTGGCTTTGATAAAGTAAAAAGAAATAGAAAGAAAAGAGAGGAAGAGAGAAAGGAAGAAGAGGTACCCAAATAACCTTCTTCATTAATTGATCTAACTTGTCCATGAGATACACAATTTATAGGGACCTTAGAATACTTAGTCAAATAAAAAATTAATAATGAAACTGTTAATTAACAGATTTATAAAGAATCTATTAATTAACATATTAATAAGAAAGTATCTAATAAATATTAACGGATTAAACAGAATTTAGGTCACCAACTCTAACAGTAGAGCTAGAGCTTGAGGATTGGTTGGACAAGCGACACTAGTATATGGTTGTTATATTGCAAGTTAGCAGATCTATGTTCGAATAAAACTATACGATTATTCGTCTCGAGCAGCAGAAATAGAAAGAACAAGCTTCTCTGCATCATCATGAGAAAGGCAGTGATTGGATGCAAATTCATAAAGTAAAGTAAACCCAAGTATAATCTTTCATTATACTTCAGGGATGTTGTGAAGAGCAATAGCCAAAGCCAAGTTCACGCCAATTTGAAGCCCCTGTAAGATTTGCATTCAAGAATAGTAATGGATAAGTAGAGTAACTGAAAGCTCCTCTCAACATTACAGTGATCAAGTTATTGCCAGTAATATAAACTGATCCTGTCGCGAAGCGAGGTGGACTCCCAAAGCACACGCGGTCCTCCTGAAGATCACGAACTACTAGGGCCGGCTGTGATCTGCAAGAAAGAGACCGTTAGAACCCACCGGAAAAAGTCCCCGGCAAGGCACTCCGACGGTCAAGTCAGTCCTCGGTAGTGGAAGAGCAGCGAAAGCAATAAAACAGTAGCGAAAACACTATTGCGTGTACCTGGGGGATGCGGAGTGGAGAGACTTATATAGCCGGGGAAGCTGACAACTTCTGCCCCCTCTGCCACCTGTTTGTCGTATACGAGGATAGGGTAAAGCGTAGCCAAGGTGGCAGGATATGGTGTCGCATACCGGAATAAGGAAAGGAGCGTTGTCAACTTAAAGGCGAGTGCCGTCAGGCGCCGCTCGGACGTATGTGGTCGTAGTACGGGGGGTCAGGGTATGACAGGAAGATCATGGCATCACCGAGATACTCGCGATTCGGGCCGGAATGGTACCAGACCTGCGCCGAGCCCATAAGGCGAGTAAGCACATAGAGCGCAAGTACCACCTGATACGAGAAATCGTAAAGCGAGGAGAAATGGCTGTCGCCAAGATTGCATTGGAGGACAACCTGGCAGATCCTTTCACTAAGGCTCTTCCATCTAGAGCTTTTGACAGACATGTGGAGGATATGGGGGTCAGATGTATGGCAGTGGGAGAACAGTAATGTCTTTAAGTATAAGTGGGAGATTGTAAGATGTGTATACTGAAAGACATGACTTTTATTATATGAACATCTTTTATGAAAAGAGAATCACACTACACTAGGTGTTTGTTTATACTAGTACATACACGAAGTCCCATTGCTTTGCATTGTAGATAACATGGTGTGTGGTGTCATACGGAAGATCATGTTATCAGTTCCTTACTTAGCATAAATAGAGGTTCACAACCGAGATGGAATTGGACAACCCATCGGGATGGTTGTAGTGTAGTTAGGTGTAGTTGGTCTTGACCATAGGACTACACTAGTGTGCTATGAGTACATTGAGTAGGACCGAAATCCGAGGTTATCCGATTTGTACTGACTTGATAATTGGATAGGACCTCAGTTGTTATTATGGAGGACGATCCCTTAATCCCGAAATAATATCGGGCATATATTATTATTTATTATTTCTTTGATTTATCAAATGGCGAGATCTATTCTTTTAGATCGACAGACCCGGTGAGTTGGGAAATAATATTAATAATATGATGTGCCGATGATTATTGACGAAATCCGTGTCCTGGTGAGTCAGGATGATGATGCCCCTTGATGAGCTCAAAAGGTTCATCGTGCCAAACCCTACAGGTGGATTTGATCCGGCACGTTGATAAGGTTGAGTGGTACTAATCAAGGATCCAGAAGTTAATTAATTTAAATTGTTAGTAATTTAATTAATTAACGGGCATGCGCGATCTTAAACACAGGGGGATGGACGACTCGTAATATGTGGAGTCCATATGAAAATATGTGGGTTGGTGAGGTAAGTTCAATTAAGATCCTTTAGTGGAATGAATCTTAATTAATGGATCGGGTTTGGATCCATTAGCGGGCCAAGAATCAACTCCTCCTCTTGGTCCCTGCCTTAGCCATATAAATACCCTAGGAGATCAAGAAACCAAGCCAATTAATCAATCCTAGAGCCAAGACCAAAACCCTCTCCTCTCCTTCTCTCTCTCTCGGCGGTGCAACAAGAAGAAGAGGAGTCCTCTCCTCGGTTCTTCTTCCCTCCTCCACCAAACTCCGGTTGAGGCTTACAGAAGCAAGGTAGAGGAGTCCTCTACCTTGCGTGGTGCTCAGGGAGGTCAAGGGAGGCGTCGGCGGCCGGCTGTAGACGGCACAACCTAGGGTTGCGCCGGCGCCGCAAGCAAGAGGAAGAGGAGTTTGCGTGTGCTGTTGGGGCTGAGAAGAAGGTTGTTTCTTTCCTTCTTCTTCTTCTTCATCTTCCTCTCAAGGTGTACTGCTGATCTGGAGGGCTTGGAGCCGGCTCCGGTGGACGGCGGCGCAAAGGGAGGGGAAGAGGCGTCGACGGCGCAAACCCTAGGGGCTAGGGTTTTCGGCCGGTTGGAGAAGTGGATTGTGTGGAGCTCTTGGTGATCTCGGATCGCGGTAGATCGTCGGTCACACAACGTCCGCGAAGGGAGGGACATAAGGTAGAAGACCGCGAGGTGATCGGAAAGGTATAACTTTCCAAACACTCCTTTGTATATCCTTATGTCGTTTATGTGTCATGTTAATATGTCACGTCATTTTATGTGTTAGAATTTATTATTTTGCTTGCAAAATATGTTTAATAAATTCTTAATTGGACCCCGACCATAAACACAAAAGTCGGCGATCAACTCGTCGTCTTTTCCGCGGTCGAACGGTTGAGCAAATTGCAAGACCAATTTTGGTAATTGGCTAAGTTACAATTTGGATTGTTCGATACGGCACGAGACGGTCGATGGGAAACGACTCTCTATTCAGATTAAATTTTTTAATCCGTAGGCATAGAGAGGTCTCTCGGATCGACTAGGTATTTGCTAGGGAAACACGCCAAGCTATACCCAACATGTCAGAACTCAGCTGACTTGGGGATAGTTTGGTCAATGACCAAGTACTCTTCTAGCTCGGGGTGCTCCTGACTCGGGGATCTCATGATATGATGATACTCTGAGTGAAGACTTCTCTGGCTCAGGAGGACCTCAGGAGCGTGGGCCGCCACGCGTTTGGCTGAGCCCCGAACCGAGAAGTGCGCGGGGGCATGCTCGCTTACGACTTATACGAAGGTGAGAATTTGGACCATCGGTCGGATTGCACCTTGGGAGCGTGGGTCGCCACGCGTCTGACTAGGAACCAAGCGGAGAGGTGCGCGGGAGCAGATCCACTTATAACTTCAGGATACTTTGAGTTGAGACTCCCTTGATTCGGGAGTATTAAAGTTTAGGGATGTTGTGAGTCAGGACTTCTCCGACTCGGGACTCTCCTGATTCGTACCTCCCCTACCTAGGACTTCTGGGACTCGGGGTCCTTCGGGGCTTCGGGCCCTCTTTGCCTCAGTCAGGGCCAATGTTTTCTCGTGTTCGGGGGAAATGGGCCGATCCGCCTGTACATGCCCTATATTCGACGAGCTCTTGGGGCCCACAAACCTATCTCCTCCTGACGGGTTGCCAAGCTGCCGGGCCAAATTGCACATAAACTGGTCCGGGATCATAAACTAATCACAATTCAGTATAACATTATCACTCAAAATATTTTTTTATCGATTCCTCAACTATAATAATTCAGAAACGTTAAAGTGCAAATCTACCGACCTAACCAAATTTTTTAATGAATAGATTTCCTTACTGATGAAAACGCATGCCAAATTAACCTCCCAATCTGCAAGTCATATGTTCTAAGATTCACAGAAGAGAAATTTCATAATTCAGTAGAAGCTTGCTCAAGACTAATCATAATATAAATGTCTAATTTTTATGTCGGACAGAATAGTGATTATATTGTGAACCAATAAGAAGAGGATTTGAGATGAAGGTAAAAAAAGAAACTATCAAAAATTAAAAAAAAAGGATTTAAGGAGAAGGTAAAAAGAGAAATCATTGAAAATTAAAAAAAAATATCATTCTCTAAGCTTTATTTTTTAAAAAATTATTCAATACAGAGAATAATCCCTTAAACAACTAAACAGAACGTTTATATAGACAAATCCTAAATTATAAATACCTAAATATCATAAAATAGAAATTATTAAAAAAATATTTGAATCCTTTGAAAATATCCTAAATGGTATTTTTCGAATACGAATGTTATAGATTTCATCAAATAACAAATATAAATTTATGAAAAAGCTATGCATGAACGCATATAGAGACTCGATCCAATATATAAGTCAAAAGTTATGTCAGTATGAAAATTAGATTCTTTTATGTTGGTCCTATATCAATCTATTTGAATGGATTAATTCGGTACATTATCCGTTCGATCTTATAAAAAATTTTTACTGGCCACTAGAAAAATTAAAAAATACTCATAGAGATTCAATTCAAGCCATCAATATTCTTAAATTTTTCATCCAACTAAGTAAAATCCGCCATCATTAAGATTTGAACTTCACCTAATTAATTATTCGAAGGAAATAGTCACTGTACAGTAAAATGATAACTGTGTATCTATAACTTTTGACATTAGATATAATGTGTAAGCTAGTTTTCACTGGGTAGTCCGCTAATTAATATGTGTTATTATCTTGAGATTTGTTTATTAAAATTTAGTTTTAGACACAATATCTGAGTTAAGAGTCACCGTGTTAATCCTAAGACGGTTTAATGGTGATGCTAAGGACGAGCAAATCGCATTTTGCCGTCCATAATATGCCAGTTAACTACCGATGGTTGATTTTGTATCTTGAGAAGTTGAGGAACTTATATGTAATGTGATAAAGATATACACGTATAACATAAAAAGTTTATTTGATGATTACGCTTCCGGGGCTATGATGCAGCGGTAAAGTCACTAGTCGTTATCCCAGGCATCCGCGGTTCGTTCCCCAGCTACGGCGCATTTTGTAGGAATTTTTCCTCCAAATGGGGCGCGAACCCTGGGACGCTGGGTTTCTACGCGGTTCGATCCCCAGCTACGGTGCATTTTGCAAGAATTTTTCTCCAAATGGGGCGCGAACCCTGGGACGCTGGACTTCTAAACTGGCCACCGCGAGCGCTTCTCGATTTACCCAGGTGACCGATAGGAAACTTATGTAGGATCGGACCGATCACTTCAGGTTCAATTTGTCTGTTCATCATTTTTTTTTTATTTGACGATTACACCTTCAAATCGTGCATCGCAGCCGTCGACGTCTCTGGTACAGAGTGGGTTTACGTTGGAGCAGTATGTCAATGCCGTCGCCTTTCTTTCCTGCTTCCGCACCGTTGAGAGCGGATAACTCTCTGCTGCGCTGCCCCTTTCTGCTTCCGCTTTATCCTAAACCCTAATCCCTTCTTCTCTCGCCTTCTATACTTCGCGCGCTTATTCTGTAGGAATGGCCGCAATCTCTTCGTTCTTGGCTCCTAATTTCTACCAGAGTCGTATGGACTGCGGCCGAAGCACCAAGGCATCAGCTTGGGTGGCTGCCGGAGTTTCTCCAGAGAGATACCGAGCATTTCCGGCCTACACTTCTAGTTCCTCGACTATCCTCAGGAGGATTGCTTTCAGGGTGTCGGTAGTAGCGGTGGAGGCCTCTGCGGCGGCTGAGCCGGAAGCTGCGCGTAGGCTCTATGTGGGGAACATACCGAGAACCGTGAAAAATGAGGAGCTGGAGAATATATTTGGCGAGCATGGATCCGTGGAGAAGACCGAGGTAACATCAACCGTCATTGTCATTCCCTTGGACTCGTTTTCTGGTTCCAAAACTGGAACTTGAGAGTTTGCCTTTCATGAGATGCAATACATTTTCTGTATTGGAAGGGATTTTTGCTGATTCTAGGATTAACATTTCTAATTCTGGAACCTTTTCATTATCAACTTAATCTATCATGCTTTTCTTTGGAAATCTTGTTTTGTTTGGGCAGTAGATACCTCCTGTTTGCATCACGATGGACGTTAGAATTGTGTTTGTAGCATCTACGGAGGGAAGTCGTGAATCAGAAATGCTTCTGCTAGTTTTGTTTATATATCCAACCCATCATCAATGGGAGATTCTGAACTATTAAATTACCAAGTCTCTCGTTATTTTCTTGGCACTCTAGTCTCCAACAAGTTCTCAGCCTAGGTAGTACTCTAATATTGTTATCTTTTGCAGGTTATGTATGATAAATACTCTGGTAGGAGTCGCCGCTTTGCATTTGTGACAATGAATTCAGTAGAGGACGCAAATGCAGTGATTGAAAAGCTCAATGGCACTGTAAGTTGGGAGGTTCCTTAACTTTTTTTTTTTTTTTGACTACTTGATAACTAGCTCTGGAAGATTGAGTCAAAGTTTACAATAAGTAACATGGCATGCCAGCATAATTCTGTTAAATGCAATCTTCCATCAGGAAATTGGAGGTCGGAAAATCAAAGTAAATGTAACAGAAAAACCACTTGCTACTCCTGATTTATCTCTTGTCCAAGGTGATGATTCGGCATTCATAGAAAGCCCACACAAGGTTTATGTTGGCAATCTTGCAAAGTCAGTTACCAGTGATGTACTCACCAAATTCTTCTCTGAGAAGGGAAATGTTCTCAGTGCAAAAGTATCTCGAGTTCCAGGAACTTCAAAATCTAGCGGCTTTGGCTTCGTGTCATTTTCATCAGAGGAGGATGTGGAAGCTGCTATTGCATCGTGCAATAATGCTGTGAGTAATCCTGTGCCTTGCTTCTTCTTCAGTGTATATCTCAAAGCTTTGCTGTTAATCATTGTGGTACCTACCATAAGCTCATCGTTTTGTGCCGGTAAAAGAACAAATGTTATTTGTTGCATTTCCCTGTTATTAATTTATCGACAAGAGGAGCCATGTTGAGTTCTATGCATTATTTATCTTCTTGGTCTTTGATCACGAGGTATTCCTACACCCCGTAAAGGGCGGGAGATATAAAGTTAAAGCCCTTCCAATAGTTAGATTTGAACTTTCAACCTTTGACCGGAACCCCTCTAGATCTAACTCACTCACCAACCAAGCAATTGTTGGTAGTTTAGTATTGTGGCCTTTAGTATTTTGAACAGAGACTTTCATTAAAAAAAAAAAAAGATAGATCCGCTATTTAACAGTCCC
The DNA here is from genome assembly GCA_024364735.1 of Boesenbergia rotunda. Lineage (NCBI taxonomy): Eukaryota > Viridiplantae > Streptophyta > Magnoliopsida > Zingiberales > Zingiberaceae > Boesenbergia > Boesenbergia rotunda. The sequence goes on from JAGFNQ010000911.1 coordinate 639,727, forward strand.
TCTAGAACTGGCCCCACAGATATGGAGGAAGGTTCATGCAGGTACACAGACAGCAGGCGGATGGTGGGGCCGAAAATGCTGGCCATCACCTCCTGAGGATCGATCATTGGCCATTACGCCAGAAATGTCATACACCCACCATTTGTGCTATACTCTAGGGGTTGAACAGAGACTTTCGTGGTGCTACCATTTTGAGTACACTAATGAAGCAATCGGCTAGCTGCTTTCTAGTTAATCGTATTTTACCTAATTGGTTTCTACCAGAATTCACTTGGAGCTCTCTAAGAGGCAGCTTTCATTTCCCCTAACTCTGATAATAAAATCCATAACACTATCTTAAATGGCCAATTCTTTTTTGTTGATTCTTTTCTGAAAACAATCCTATGTGGCTATTACTCATAGTAATACATACATTTCAGGTGTTGGAAGGGCAGAAGATTCGCGTCAACAGAGCGACATAATGATAGAAGTTGCCCGTGCATCATGGATCACTGATGACATTATATGTTTCTTGCAACATGAGAGAAACCTGTCTCATTCGTATGATTTAGAAACTATTGTAAGATAATTTAAAAATTATCACAAAATGATTTTTTGCCCAAAAAAAAAACGTTGATGCTTCACATGAAAGTATAATAATGCAGGTAAAATTAGGCACAATCATATAAGTTTACATCCTCCACTGAAATATATCAGACAATCTGTTTGTCTTGAAGACTTACCAATGAGAGTGGCTTGCAAACCCTCACGAACACCATGAGTGATCATATCGGACTGGAATACAGACTTCTTATAGTGAAAGCAAAGTCTACCTCATTGTTGATGGAAAATTGTCTTTCTGTGTCAAATCTTCCATATGCAGTAAGTGTTCCTCTTCGATACTCTCCGCGGAGCTAGTTGGGAACGAAATGTCGGTATCTTTAGCACCGACTGCGCTATCATTTGGTTTTCCTTGCTCTTCTAGCATCTTTTGTAGCTTCTTACTTTGTGCTTCAATCCTCATTTGTAACTCTTTCTGAATCTGATGAAAGAAAAGTGAAGCAGAAAGGAAATCAGAGTGGGCACTGAGGAGTTGTCATGAAACAAAACAGAAGAGCACCTCAAGTTGCTCGTGAAGGCGCATTTGGACATCGAGTTGGAGGCGCAATGCTTCTGTAAGTTGAATGCCACTGCAACAGGATTACTCTCTGATTAGTGAACTAAGTCGATAAAAACAGACTCCAAATGAATGCTGAAATAGCGAATATTGACTGTATCAGCACTTACATTATAGGATCAAGCTCAGTGACACTGGCAGCAGCTCTTCGCTCGAACTTGCCTGCGATATCGGAAATATAAACCAAATCAAACTGTGGTCGAACTATTAGAATGCTGCAGAGGTTAGTGAAATATCTTTCCTGTAAGTTTACATTTAGTGTCAAAAATTAGATACTCATCTGAGAAACTTGTTAGCAGACTCATTCTCATTCTATGTCTTAACAATTTGATGGTAGAAGGCAGATGAAGATTTTACCTTCTGCAGATTCTGGCAAATGCTTGGCAATGCGATATTTCTGCATCATGTATGTGCTACTTCAGCTTTAGATTGTCAATGAGATGACGAACAAGTTTCTTATTCGGCGAATCGAAATACCTGTAAATGGCTCTTGACATGGTATATGGTTAACCCAGGTGAGTTCATCAACTTCAGAATCCCTTTTGGAGTTGCTTCTGCGTCCAATGATACCATCGAGAAAGTTCAACCACATTTAAACTTGTAGACTAGACAATGAAATCAAACACTTACTCTCAGAACCCCCGAGGCAATTTACACACTCGACGAATCGCTGGTGGAGATCTGGTGTCCATCTTATTCGTGTTTTGTTCGAGCTAGCAGTGCCAGATGAGATGCTTGTGGGAGTAATGGGAACACTCATGAAAGCCCTTGGCACTCGCTTCTCGATTTGGGGCTGAAAGTTCATCTTTCCGATCGGAGAATTTGATACATGGCATCCATTCTTAACACAATACCAAACAATTAGCTTACTTTAGCTAAATTAAGCCTGAAGCACATACAGAAGGATCACGAACCGCAAGAGGTGCACAGGTACTCCTCAATGAAGCATCCCAGTCTCTCTCTTGTTGAACTTCACAGATGAACTCATCGAAATTGTTGTCGAAACTCTGAACTTGATATTGAGGAGGCGTCGGAGACCTCAACGCCGAGTCAAAAGCTTCCTTTGATCGGAACTTGGGCAATGGAGGGGCTGCACCAGAGTGGAAATCCATCTGAGTGAAGCCCATCAGCTCCTCAGCAGCAAAGAAGGCAGATGGTGATGACCCAACACAGCCGGAAACCGGACTCGGGAAATTCCGGTGCCTTGGCGACTCTGCTCCGGAGAAATCCAATGAAGGGGAAGAAGTAGAGTTTCTTGCCACAGGAGAACAGCCCAGGAAAGCAGATGGTTTGCTGTGATAGCTCGTGTTGTGGTACAAAGGAAGGTTGGGGAAATCAAATGGATCATTGCTCTGGAGATTCATTGATCGGAAGACTTCAAAACGAAATCCAAACTTTCAAGAAGAATGAGTTCTTTGCTTGCTATGGCAGTACTATAGCAAGTGCCAAGGTTTGATATACATCACAAGAACAAGTGAAGAAGCATCTAAATAATTCATGCATCCAACATTGACTCAAGAAAAAGAGGAAGACAAGCCCTCGACGTTATTCTGAAGATTCAAAGGTCTCTATTTGCGCGGTTATCGCCCCTCATATTCCACTAATCTTCAAGAACAAGGAAAGAATAGGGAGCATAAGCTTTTTCCCTGGCTGACTATTGACAAGGATCACGGAGGCACCAACCAAATCGAATGCGAGAACAATAAGATCCTAAAGAAATAGAAAGAAATACTGAAATAAGATAGATCACTTGCGATCGATCATGCCATCGAACGTGAAGCGGAGGAAAAGGGGAAGAAATTCCATTGCTGTTGCTATCGAGAGGGAATAAGAAGCAGGCTTGAGGAACAAGATGGCACCCAAAAATTGGATCTCTTTTTTGTTTTGTTTTGTTTGGTTTTTGCTTCTCTCTCAAAATTTTGGAAGAAGTAAGCTTCAGACATGGTGGCTACAAAGCAAGAAAGAATTGCTTTGGACTTAACGAGGAGAAGATTGAAGCAGAAAGTTGTCATCGCGGCAGATGAGAACAAAGCAAGAATTGCTTTGGACTGATCGCCATTGGTGAGGTGCTGCAAGCTCATCTTCTTCTTGCACCTAAGCTGATATAGTTTAAGTTCCTTCTTACAAGCAAAAGACTTAGGGGGCGCTTGATATACATTCGACAATGGGAATGATAATGGATTTTGATTGAGAAATTTATGAATTTGATGATAACCTAGTGGAGGTTAAGTTATAAAATCATGAGTATCATATCCATATTTTGATTCTGATCCCGTATATCAAGCATCATAAATGGGAATGAAATCTATTTCATTCCCATTCCCGATTTCTAAATCCGCTTACCAAACACCCCCTTAATTTTGAAAGAACAAAATTCAAAGGAGCTTTTCGTAAATATTACAAATTTCAATTTCAATATATAGATTCGCCTAGTTAGGAGTGTTAAAATAAATGGATTCGGGTTGAAGTTTTTTGAGTTGGTTTAGTTTCGGGAAGAGTTCGAGTTTAAGTTGACCTAAAGTTAAAATTTAGGAGTTTTTTTACTGTTTAATTAAATTTTATTTTAAAAATTAAGATATTTTATATACATTGATAACATAATATAGTATAATAATGTTGAAATATTGAGATAAAAATAAAAAATTTGAGTTATTAAGGTTCGGATTTGGATTTAAGATTTTCGAATTAAATTCAAATTCGAGTAATTAGGATTTCTTTTAACTAATTTTCAGTTTGATCCGAATTCACAATTTTTATCCAAAAATTACAATAAAATTATAATAATTTTTTAGATGGCAACCATCCATGCTCTATGATTTTTAAAATCAATGTTATCCGAATTGACCCCTTAAACGACTCAAATGATTGGCTTATTAGCTATCTCAATGTGATTTTGGAGCTATTAGCATTGTTTGTAGTGAAGGATGTGCATTATGACCTTTTAGATTTTGAAAGGGCATCAAATATTTGTATTGTTTATCTTGCAAGGAAATCGACCCTTTCTTCGTGTAAGTCATGAATTCTATTGTCAAAGTGTATTGTTTAGTCTCCGATGAATAATAAGAGGAGGTTCTATTTTTATATTATAATATTTTAATAGGATAAAAATTAAAAGGACATCATTTTTTTTAAATCGTCAAAATACGTTTCAGTTAAATTTATATTTTTTTCATAAAAAGGCTCTCCCCTCCTTATACAATAACACCATTGTCTTTAATATTATTTTCATTATTGACCTAATCCTAAACTGATCTAGCGCGTTATAATAATTATAATTTTATAACTGCTACAATATAAAAAATACCATCAATAAATTGAATTAAAATTCTTCGAAACCTGTGAAACAAGTTTTAAATGATATTGTTTGGGTCTAAGATTGGAGTGTTATGAGTTGTATAGATAATAAATATAAATTTTTAAATAAATTTTGGTTTGATATATTTTACATCTCGTGATTCAATTCGAATTAAAAGATATTTGTATAAGTCCAATAAAAGTTGTATGATATCGCACAAGGTTTTAAATTAACTAAATAAGATTGCACATGTGATTTTTGTCAGAAGAATCTTTCTTCTTTTTCTTTTTAATCTCATCTCAATTATCACCTTTCCATGTCCCATGGAAGAAAAATTCTAATTTTCTTGAAAAATGGAAGAACAATTCTTCAACTCTTTTTCTTATCCATCAATAAAAAAGTGGATTTATAGTAGGACTAAGTTAAGTGGAGAATGAATGAGATAAAATGGATTCTTTCTTGCTTTATGTGCCTTGATAAGGATCAAAGTGGGGAGAACCATAACTTTTTTTTTAATTAAAAAAAAGTCATTTAGCTTTTTCTCCATTTGCATGTTTGACTTGGGGAATCACTGAATTAAGTTCACTCTTAAATTGATGTGATTATAATTTTAAAGATTTAGTTATAACCTATTTGATTATCAGGGTACATTTAAAACTAAAATCTTTTTGTTTGTTTCAATGTTAAGTTATGGTAGATTTAGCTATTATTTTCATACTAAAACACTGTTAACTGATGACAAATCCACCTAATTCATTTTCAAGAAGAATTTACATGTCAATTATGTTAATGATTTGATGAAATTTAAGTAAATAAATTTATAATTTCTAAAACACTGTACTAAAGTTCATAATTATGTTAATTTATCTACTCCATTGGGACTTTTGAGTAGTGGAATATTTTGGATTAGTTATGTAATGGATCATGAAGATGAAACACACAACTTGAGATTAGATTCTTTGCTCCATTCTCTTGCACATTATCCAATGTCTACTCTCTTTTAAAATCATTCTAATCAAAATATGTGTATATTGTGATTGCTGTAATATATCTTCAATTTCAAAAAGTGGCATACTTCAATTGAACAATTGGAGCAGTTCCATAGCACCCCAACTCCACTAGAAAATATTCAGTCATCAATGCTAAAACAATCCTGATCAAAGTTTGAGTGCCATACTCAACGTTGCGATCCACTCTTTATTTGATGTAAACAAAGCCGCGGAAGTGTGCAAGAACGAGCATCTCGATATTCATGAGTTCATACAGCGAGCGTCGGGCTGTCAGTTGCCAGCCCCATGGTATTCAAGCCATTGTCCACGTAGACGACCGATCCAGTCACTGCTGATGCGAGTGGAGACACCAGGAATGCAGCTGTGTTGCCAACTTCATCTGTACAAAATGTCTGATTTAGTATTTGGAACTATATTGCAATGAGAGTTTGCGAGCATCGACTGGACGAACGAGTGAGTTTGAACTTTAACCTGCAAGCAATTCTTTCTGCAATGGGGCATTGGAGTATGAATAATCAATCATCTTTTCGATGAATCCAATAGCTTTCGCAGCTCGGCTACCCAGTGGACCTGAGTGCATTGTGATCAGTATGTTTCAGAATGTTCGAATTTTAAATGCGCGACAAATTCACCATTTCATTGATCAAAATAAAACAATTTCAAGTGTCAATCAGTAGAGACGATCTTTGGATGAGTTCGCAATGGTGGGGCTGTACCGTTTTGATTGAAGATTAAAATTTTCAACATCAAACAAATACTTTATGAACTGAATAAATTAGAATTTGTCATATTTGAAACAGCAACTCCAATTTATGGCATACAAGGAACTCATCAAGACATACCTGCAGATATTGTATTAACTCTAACTTGACCTTTTCTTCCGGCTTCAAAAGCCAGCACCTACAACCAGAAACCAATTTAATATTGAAAATATACGTCAAAGAATCAATACCTTGCTAAAATAACTCAAGTAGCAACATGAAGAGAAAAACTTACTTTTGTATCACTCTCCAGTGCTGCTTTTGCTGAGCTCATTCCACCTCCATATCTACAAGTTGACGCAAGAAACTAAATCCATAGCACTAAACAAAGTTTTTCAAACAGTCAATAGGAATGATTATACCCTGGGATGGTCCTTTCAGAAGCAATGTATGTTAAAGATATTGAAGCACCACCTGCCATATTGAGTTATTGAGTTTTAGCAGACAAAACTTCCAAAAGAACTGAAGATGAGATATCAAAATTTAAATACCAGAGTTAAAAAAAAAACTAAAGGGTTGTATTAGGCCGTACAAACCTAAAATAATAACAAAAACTTTTATGAGCATGGATCTTTAGATGTGCGACTTCAAAAATCACAATGCTGGCCTCAAATAATTAGGACTTGACACACATGAGTGTGTGAAATAGAACAAAGTGGAATGTGGTCGCATGCACACACACATGGTAGTGCAAAGTGGAACAAGGAAGTTTTGGTTCCATGGAAAGGAAATAAACCTGGATTTATAATTGGAAGAAAGTGCTGGAGAAGGGAGACAAATGAATAACTTGATGCTGAAATTGCAGCAAGGTATCCTTTTCTAGATGTCTCCAAAAGTGGTTTTGTTACCTGTTTAATCGTCATAACTTAGCTCTAGCAGAAAAAGTATAATGATCACATGGTAACATATGGTGGTACCTCTGGTCCATTGGCAAGAGAATGTACAAGTATATCAATGTTTCCAAAGTCATTCCTCACAGACTCAGCCACTTCCTGTGTGAAAAAGAAATAAAAAGGACGCTAATAATAGGGCCCATGAAATTCAAAAGAATCATTATTGTTGCATGCACTCTCTCGTAAGACAAATGAGCAATTAGCTTAGAAGAAAGATGCGCAATCAAGTTATGGCAAAGATCAGGAGTTAGTGGTCTACCTTGACAGTCCATTTTGACGATCCTGCATAGCGTTTATTTGTCTTTACCTACAATGATAGCATACAATGATAATATCAGTAAGCTGAAATGAGAGGGTGAAGAACCAATTTTGTCATAAAATACTGCTTCATACATCTTCTGGAACATCCTCAGGTGTATCATAAACAGCATCAAGAGGGTATACTTTGACAATCTCCATTAAAGAACCATTTGGCAATCTATGAACACCATTGTGGGCCAAATAAGTACGTGGAACCATCAGCATTTCTCATTAGCAAAGAAGCATACCTTCGTGACTCATCAAATTTGCCACGCCTTAAGCTTGTCTCAAATATGTTCAGTGCCTACATTGGCAAATGATCAAACAGAAGAATTACAGGCTTAGCTGTCTGATTAAACTCAGACTTGACTCTAAAACCACACTTACAGGCACCCATGTACCGACAATTATTTCTGCTCCAGCAGCAGCAAGAGCCTTTGCAATTGCCCAACCATAGCCATTGTCATCAGCAACCCCAGCAATAAATGCCCTCTTACCTAAATAAAAGAGCATAGGATAGATTTTAAGCTTTCCTAATATAAAGCTCAATAATGCACAAGAGATGTATCATTCTGGATTTATCAAGTGAAAGAGAAAGATATAAAATCCATATTACTACATCAAAGATTTAGTATAGGAATCAAAAAATAAAATAATTGGCCATTTGAGTGTGTCAATAACACATACAGTGATATCATAGAGACATGCAACAGATGTAATTGGGAAATGACTCACTTAAAACTACCACATAATGAAACACTACATGGAGAAAAAACAAAGGGAAAATAATAAATCTGACACCTGAGGTAACTCAATAGAATGTGCAAATATATTTATGGTACAAAGACATTGTCAACAAAAGTAAATAACCTTGGATTATTACCTTAGTTGATGCATTATGCATAAGTATGTGTGCAAAATGAAGAAAACCTTAAGCTCACTTTCACTAAACAGGGACGGAGCCAGGAATTTAATATTGGAGGGGCGAAAAAGCATACAAAAAATATACTGAACACGTATGAGTCTAGGAGGTATATAATATGATAAACAACGAAGTGTCATGTACCTCTTAGATCAATAGGCAACCCATATGCTGCCACTTTCTCACTTTCCTCTGACATTGCCCTGATAGTAAACCTCTGATGTTTTGAAGAGGGGGAATATCTCACGCAAAGAGATTGGGGAGATAAGGCATTTGGTGACTTATCTGATCTTTGTTTGGTTACATTCAGTTTGGAACCTGAACTTATGGTCCTGGATGTGAACATTCTGCTGGGAGAAGAGACGCAAGCCTTTGCTGCCAGAGATTGCAAGCCCGTAGCAGCTGCTGCCTCCATTATTCTTTATCAGTTTAAGAAATCTGGATGAACCACAAAATAACAGTGGGTTTGCCAACCGATACACTAATTTGATCCAAAGAGGCAGAAAAAATTAGCAATCAAAAAGGTTAGCCGAGTATCCGATATATGAAAGCAATACAAACAGAAAATACCCCGCACTTTGAATCGAAACGGAGAAAAGAGTCAGCTTCCTATCAGTCCATCAGCATTTCAGGGTAGGTAACATCTAAGCTACAGATTTCATAGATCAAACAAATAACACAACCGATTCGAAGATCGGAACTTGCAAACTCCAGTTCACAACGAAGCCACAAATCAAACATCTACAATCGACTCGAAAGAAAATTTCAAAAGAACAGAACTTTACAAAGCGCAACAGCAAGAAACTGCTCAAAATACACGCCGGATTGCACGAGAATGCAGAATCTCTCACCCGGCGGAGGACGATATCAATCGGCAAGAATGAGGTTTGCCTTCGGATCGACTCGGAGGCCACCTCGATGGTTAAATGCGGACGAGTTTCGATGACACCGAGGCCCCGAAGCAGGTCCGCCGCTGCATTCCTGCGGAGACACCAAGAAGGAGCGAGTCGTGGTTTGTCGTTGCGGGGCCCAAGGCAAGGAATTAGGGTTCAAGCTTGTTGTTAGTTGTTGGCTCAGTTCGGTTGATCAACTAGTTCGAGTCAGAAATCAGATCGGACGGATCAAACACGAATCTCAATCTTTTACAAGCTAGGATTCAAATTAAACACCCGGGCCATAATAGAATATCAGTTCGAATCTTAATAAAATCAAGAAAAAAAAAATCTCCCCGCAATGATCAATTAGAATTTTCTTAATTTATCTCTTTAATATTAACTCTAAAATGGACATAGAAGCTATAGTATAGTGGAAGGACAACTAATTATTATTTTAGATATTTATGATTCGATCCTCAGTTACGGTGTATTTTATAAAAAAAAAAATTTCAAACGGAGCGCAAATCTTGGGACGCTAGACTTCTCGATCATCCGCCGCAAGTACTTCTCAATTTACTATGACGGCTGATGAAAAATCTCCATGGGACTAAGCTAATTATCCGAGGTTGAAAAATCCTCATTAATTTTTTATTATTATTTAGAACGGGCATGGGGGTGAATATATCACCTGTTATTACAATGACTCAAATTAAACAAGAACATTATGAATTATATAATCAAATCAAATTCTCATTCCATATGTTCCTAAGAAAATTCTGACCCATGAGCCCTATCAAAATTTTTCATCGACCATCAAAATAAATTAAAAATTATTCACAGCAAACGATTTGTCCACCCAACATTCTTATGTGAGTCCCAAACATCTCTAAGATGACACAATTCTTCCAAACAAAGGAGAAAATTATTGGAATTACTGAAAGCATCACTTGCCATGGAGCTATATCAGTCCATACATCAAACTGTTTTAACTTTTAAGTTCATCAGCTACGGTAGAAGTAAATGAAAGCTAACAACACAAACATTAGAGACTTTTTGACAACGCATATATGACTAGTTCTGATCAGTATAGATGATTTCCAGTCGAACAACAAATGACTATCAATTGAGAAAAAGAAAAGAAATCTTTTTATTTTTCTTCTTGATTTCACCCTCCAGGTAAACTTATGTTTATGTCCATGCTCCGAGGAGACAAAATTTCCACTGTAAAACCTGGTGTCGACGAAGGACCTGGCTTGGTGGTTGCTGAACTGGGCTGTGCTTGTCTGCTATCGAAAGCTGCCTCCTCCGTGTCGGTCCTTGAGAGTGGAATTGCAGATGCTGGTGTAGATACTGATCCAGCTTCAAATCCTGGCTTCTTTGTTTTGTGCTCCAACTGGTAACATGGTAAGAAACTTCCTACCACAACCTAACATGTAAGAGCAGGGTAAGGATGCAAGTTTTGTATGGATATATCATCGAACTTTTAGCCGGACGATAGGAGAAAAATGCTTATACAAACACAAAAAGAAGATGCAAAAAAATCTGCAACATGTAATGGCAAGCAAGCATACAAGTTCGAATCGAAAGGCTTTGGGAAACATAGTTTTAACTAAAAATAGTTATCAATGCAAACAAGTAGACGACAACTAAGAACTAACCTGCACTGGACTTGCAGCCACGAGTAGACCAGCAACTCCTCCGCCAAAAACTCGACCATCAGGACTTGCTAACGAAACACTCAGGCCGCCAGACCGGCTTCTTGTTCCTCCATTTTCAGTTGGCATGAATGATCCAGATAAGGAGAGCAGTTCAAAACGGCCCTGGTATACAGCATGTTAGACAAAATAAACCAGAGACCTTCACGGGTATTGTAGGCATAATCAATTAAGTGAAGAAATTCTAGATGTTGGAAGCAATTTGCAAAGCCTCAACTAAGACTTTGCGTTCAGCAGATAAAAAAGATGATGCATCGTAGCAAATTTGACTCAAGTTATGGTTGATCAAAATTACTGCTGCATATTAATTGATGGGTGAATTACAAAGCTGCATTGAAGAGGTCGATAAATTATGGAAAGAACTAATGCCATGTGAGGGGTGAAATGAAAACATCCATGAGAGGAATCAACTCCATGATATTTATTTTCATGAACATTTCTTTCATTACAGTTGATCCCGGCCTTGCCTACGGGTAGGGGCATAGGCCGGGCCCACTAGCCAGCTTGGCGCTATGAAGGCCTGGCCAACGGGGTAACCGCCAGATCAGCAGGTAGGTCCCCGCTCCCATAAACCCCTCCAAAGTAAAAAGGGGGACAGGATCTATCAGACCATCGACGAAGGGTGGTCGGGCCACCTTTTAGCCGGCTGAGCCGGCAAATGCCTGGTTGCCCGTACTAGCTTACCCCGACCTGGAATAGGGTTTGGCACCACCAACAGATAAATATCCACACTCCCTCCCTCTGAAGCCATCACTCAGACCGGAGGTCCAACTCAGGTCAGGATTCGTCTCGTGATAACCCCCGACTCAGGGCATATCCTGCGCTCCCCCTCTCTCTAACCAGCCGGACGCGTGGCGGCCCACGCTCCCTGGTCCTTATCCGACTCGGTCCCATGCAGGCGGACCTGCCAGTCGGCGCTCGGGGTACGGGCTGTCCCGCTTACACCCCCGCACATCCTTACATCCAGGGTACGACCCTGTTAACGGGGTTCCACACGCCTTACCTACCGCTGACATCTTCTCGCGGTCAGTCCGCGCATCCAATACCCTCGTACTGCGCACCCGGTACTCACGTACCGTCAGAGCACCCCACGCCATTCCGCGTAGCTCCTCGGTGCTCCCTGTGAGTTGACAGCCACCACACCCTTGTCCCATCAGTGCGAACAGGGGTTGTCAGCTCCCTCGGTCATATAAGCTCGGCGCTCACCCTACAACAGGTACGTGCGCGCGAGTTCTCGCATCGCTTGCCTCATTTTCGATTCAGTTTCCCTCACATGCCTTCGGAGACTGACTTGACCGTCGGAGTGCCTGACCGGGGATTTCCCCGACGGGTCCGCTGACGGCCTTCGTTTTGCAGGGACGTGGCAGGGTGCGGTTGACAACCGACCACCTCACCGCCTCGCGGCACATGGGAGGCCCGTCTAGCCCTTGGGACCGCCACCCCACTTCGCGACAGGATCAACTATTATATGTTCGCAGCCATAGCTGCCACATAAATTTTATGAAAAGCTATGTTAGCGAATAAGCTATTGTGGGTTAGGTTGAAAAGATGCACCCACCAGATATATGAAGGAGGAAACAGCGACATCACTAGAAAAATGAGTCATTCAATGACAAATATCTTAATTGTGATGAGTTACAAGCATTGAAGTAAAGTTATGGTCCTATGGTTATCCATTTGGTACTTGTCAATTGAATTTCTCGCATAAAATGTGCTTCTTAACATTACATACTAATTTCTTTCATTACATTGAATAATGCTTATAGTTAAAAACAAGACCAAACTATTTATCCTACAATTACATACGAAGAGCGAGTAAATACCTCATAAGTTAATGTACCACCACTTGAATCAGACTGACGAAGTGTAACATTTGAGATAATACCATTAGCGGATAAAATACAAATAGCTCGAGGACCTTGTTGTGAAAAAGATATGATCTTCATAGTAACATCCTGGGGAAAAAATACAATGCGATAAATATATCTCTGTTGAACGAGAGAATTAAGGAATAAAAAATAAAAATAAAAAAGTTTATGCCTATTAATAGTTAATACAAATCCACTGAGATGCTACGATATATTGACATATGATCCCCCCCCCCCCCCCCCCCCCCCCTATGTTACAGTACAAAATTTTGCATCCGGTCAAGTGGCGTTTTGAAAGCAAGTGCAGCAACTCTATCGGTATGGCCTCTTAGCTTTAGATGATGATGGTTTAGGTTAGAATCTGGGAAGCTAGACATCAGATGATGGTGGCTAGAACGTAATATTGAAGAGAATTATCATTGTCAATGTGTAAATTTGAAAGCATGCATCTCAGCATTCTTAGTCTAGTAGATGAATTTTTTATTTGTCATGTTCCCAAACGGCACAAGAATGAAGGAACAATTTTATGAATTTTTCGTTTAGTCCATAGAGCATATGGCAATCATACACAGCTTCGTTATCAACCTAGTAACATTGTTCCTTCTTTGAAAATTATTATTGTTTAATTGAATAGGTTAATTGCTTCTTGTGCATTATCTATTTTTCTCATTATTCTAGCATATTTTATCACCATCTTATTACCTATTTATTTTGACATTATTTCTTGATTTTTTTTTCTACTTTTTTATCATTATTCATTGAATTTCCTACTTATTTTCTTAAATTAATGTACATCTTAAGTTTATAGTACTCATTACTTGTCAAATGTCCACACTCCAGGTCATTCTGATGAAAAAACTCACTGTCAGAGAGGACCCGACCTACTCTTTATAAAGCAAGGAAACACATGACTCCTATGAGAGGAAGGATCGAATCCTCAAGAGAACAATCCCTTGCGGAATAAAATCCCTCCCACCTAGAGAGGCCTTACCATGATTTACTCTCTTCATCTCGCTGTGAGGCTGGCGGTGAGAGACACTGAGCGAGTAACCTTTTGCCACACAAGGAAACACATTGACATTAAACAAAGGAAACTATTGAAGAAATAAATCAACAATTGTTTGACTCGGTTAAAAAGGTACCTAGGCTTCACAACTGCTCCATCAAGTTCTTTTTGGTTGAGGAGAATAACACAGTAAAAAATTTAATGTATTAAAAGTTATCTGAGTTATTATTTTTTATAATTAATTGGAAGTTTTAAAATAGTTGCATAGAAAAGGGGTTAGGATCTCATTTATTGATCAAGTTTTGAGTTAATATAATTTAAAATTTCCTTTCTCTGGGTGAGAATCGGCAATTTTCATCTGGGTGACGATAGTATCTCTATCCTTTTGCTTTGTTGCATCAACTATCATGCTAAAAATTTAAAACTAAGGAAGTTTAAGTCTCGTCTATTTAGAATTCCTTCATACATAAATCAAAAAATGCAGCTAATTAGCATGCAAGTTTTGGTGAATGATGTACTCAAAAAGGAACTTGAATTTGTGTCGTTTTCCATTTTCATTTTCCAGAAAACCGCATTTTCTAATTTTCTAGAAAATGACTTTTTTTCATTCTCTAGTTTTCCAGAAAACGCTATGTTTTTTTCTGGAAAACAAGGCTGGAAAATGCAAACCAAACATTTTTTCCAGAAAACCACAATGGAAAACAAATTGGAAAATGCAAACTAAACGCCCCCTAAGATTGGAGCCGAACAACAAGAATAATTACATAATTTAAAACCAACGTTCACACTGTTGTGACTATATAAGCTTCTAACCACTATAAGTAGAACATTGACACTAAAATAGAAAAGTGATTCTTCCTTGTGTACAAAAGAGTAATATGTATTTTATTCATCTTTAACTGTGACTTTAAAATACTCATAGTGATGGACTAAAATAATATAAAATTTGGCATACAACACACTCTTTTTTCAGTAAGGTTCGAAGTTCGAACTGATAGAATTAATTCTAGGTTAGACAAAGCAATACCTCTCCCGCAGCAACAATAATTATATGAGGTGAGAAATTTGCACCTGCTGAGCAGTTTACCATCTCCCCTGTGTCACAGAATCAGAGAAGAGAAGCCTGTCAGTGAATGAGTCTTTATGAAACAAATCAACAACTGACATGAAATATAACAAAACATTTTCAACTATCAACTACATATCTAACAATTCACTAGATTTGTTAACTAGTTAGCCTAATTCAATAAAAGAATGCATCACCTACTATTCATTAGATTTTCTCAACTTGTTTACCAGAACTTTTCATTTTATCTCGTCGCCTGTCTAATTCAGTAGAAGAATAGATAAGATGGCAACGACTTAAATCTAGAGTTCAGGAACTAGATACCATGTTGACAAAACTGAGCTTGTAGCAACAAGGACGCAAAGTAAATGATTCTGATGCCCACCCATCCATTATTAGGTTATGTCAACTGTATGCCAGCACACTAATAATTGATTCGGCATGAAACACACTAATAATTGATTCTGGATGAGGTTTCAGTATCCTGGCAAAGTCAATATGCCCATCCTCCCCACGCGCTAGCCACAACATCCGGGCTAATAGCCCCATGATTTACCTCCTCCGTTTGTTGGCCCTGCGACAGGTTGACGAGGGCGCTGGGGCGAGCGAATTGCATTTTGTCACCTGGATGAGGTTTCAGCAAGGTTCATTGAACTCCGTATTCAATCAAGTTTCCTACAGTACGACGTCTGGAATTTGAGGCTGGTCCAACCCCACATCAGCACTTATTCCCCCCATTCAATCCAACGTTGAATGATCCAGCCCCACTTGTACTCTTATTCTTCAGTTATGGGAATTGGCATGACAGAGACCAGACGAAGATTCAAGTCCTGAATTCCCAGCTAAACTACACTGACCTCGCTTTCTCTGTCAGATCCAACACCCCGAGCTCATCACATCTGCGGATCAAGAACTTGCTTCTTGAAATTCCTAGTTGACAGCTACCTTCACGGTGAAATCAAATGAGAATGAACAGAGATATAGAGGGCTGCTTAAAGTTCTTTCTCGCACAGCGTCGACCAAACGTAGCGACAGAGAGAACCCAAAGGACAAAGGAAAAAAAAAAAAAAGATAGATCCAAGATGTTTCAGGGATCATACGCTATGCGCTGGATTTTAGGTCAAAAAGTAAGAGCTTCGATTTCACAAAATAAGGACAAAATAAGCAAAAACAGGGCAGATAAAACAAAGTGAGGAAGGGGACGGAGGAGGGGGAAAAAGGACGAGGAGTACCTGCGATGGCTGTTTGCTCAGCGAAACCACCTGAAGATAAATGCTCCATCTGGAGACTGAACTGCGAAGATGTCTTGCTCACCGACCCCACCGCCCGGCCTCTACCTCGCTTCATTACCTCTCCCACCGCGGCCGCCGACGTGTACTGGACGCCGGCCGGCGCGGACGCCGAGATCGGCATCGGGTTCAGCGGCCGCAGTGGGGTCCCGTCCGGCAGGTACTTCCTAGGCCGCCCTCTCTTCTTCTTCACCAGCCCAGAAGCCTCTCCGGCCTCTCCCGCTGCCGCGGCCGAAGGCCCCACCACACCTCCAGCTGTCATAGCCATTATCGTAGCCGCGGCCGCATCAGCGCCGACCTCTTTGGCAGTCTTTTTCTCCCTCGAAGCATCTTCTTCCAGCACCAACGGCGCAGGCGGCGGCGGCGGCTGCTGGTAACTCCCAGACACCTCCGCAACATCCGCCACCGCTTCCACCTCCGCCGGAGAAGGAACAACTCCCTCCCCTCCCTCCCTCAGCTCCATACAACCACAAGCCGGAATTCCAACCCTCACACCACCGCCAGATCAGCAACCAACAAGAGAAGAGAGATCCACCGACCGCCGGAATCCACTCCCTAGGGCACCATCAAGCTCCGCAACAGCTCCCCGCCATGATCGCCGCCGAAACAAAAGAAAAAACCAAAAATAGACAACAAAAAGAAACACCGAAACTCCCACCGATTTCGCCGGAGCCGATGCGAGAAAGAGAAAGACGAAGCAAGAACAGTGCAGGAAAAAGAGAAAGCTGATATAATTTTTATCAATTATATTAATAATAAATACAATTACCATGAGCAGATAACAAGAGAAAAATATTATTAAACTCAATAAAATAATAAATGGAAATTAAAAAAAGGTTTAAATAATGAAAATAATTTCAATTATTTTTTTCGAAAGATGCGTTTAAATATTAAATGTATTTGTTAATGGACGGCCATTATGGGAAGGTTTATTTAATGGAAAATATTAGGAAAAAGGAGGAAATATAATAATATTATTTACAAATTATTATTGTTATAATTATTAAAATAATTATTATTCTTTTTTGGTCCCTTTATTTACTGATTTAAAGCGGAAGAGTGAGCGTGAAGTCCGCTTTCGCCTTGCCTGTGACTTGCTCCTTTTGTCTTTTTCAAATTATTTTGGACTTAACTGATAAATGCCACTAATGTATAACAAATTTATTTTAAAAATAATAAAGATTTTGTTGAGCATTTTTAGAATTTAATAATTCGAAGAACATTTTCAAAAGTAAAAGAAACAAACAATGACGAGAGATGATATTTAAAACATATTTCCATATTTGTGAACAATTAAAAATTGGAGAGAAAAATCTGAATACTATTTTTAAAATTTAAATTTAATGCATTCGAGCGCATTAAATTAGTTGAAATAAACTAGAATTTTGCATTTAATGGCAGCGAAGTTGGCACGGGATTTGTTGGGATTAGTTAACTCGAGAATTGCACATTTAATTAATATTTTTAAAGTCAAGATTTGGTTTAATTTTATTAGAAAATTGTATTATTATAATGATACGTAGTATGAATTTGTAATATAAAATTTAATACGAATGATGCGATACTTTTTATATACGCATCTGATTGTCACTTGGATACCAACGGAGGTCGCCGCCCCGAACCAAACTATATCCTGGGGGGCATATTGAACTCGTCGGGGATCGCTATAATTAGAATATCACGTCATTCATGTTGGATTTCATACTACAAATTCATGATGCATATCATTTTTCCTGTCTTAGACCGTCAATCAACAATTAGAGAAAGTTGGACTGTCAAGAATGCTTATGAAATTTGAAAGAGTGACAAAAGGTGCGTCTTCGTCAGTCTATTTCAGGATTAACACGGAGGAGATAAATTAAGATGACTATGAAACTTGAAAGAGAGAGTTAAAAGGAAGGTCAGAGATGTCTAGATTCAACCATTTCATCACTCAAGTTTAGTTTCCGATAAAGGAGGCGGAAAAGAAAAATAAAACTAAACAAGAAGATGAGCATGCACCTACTTTTGTCCCGTGGAAGCATACTCTTTCTATATCACTACGACATAAGAAATGATACATCTTTCCTCTATATTTTGATTGATGAGATATCATATGTCGATAATGAAAGTATCATACCGTTGTAGTATACAGAGGATCATGTTACTCCAATTTTGTACATTGAATCATGTTATCCCAAACTATGTCAATCATATATATTGTTCTACATGCTATGCTAGCCCACATCTTATTCCACATTTAAGGGTGCGCTTGGTTCAAACGGAGGAATAGGAATGAGAATGAGATTGATTGAGGTGGGGAATGGGAATGGATATAATTGATTACAAAGTGGTGTTTGGTTAGGACTGTGTAAACATTACCATTACCATTGATGGTGTTGGGTTTACCTATAAAAGAATCAATATTAATATCTCATCTCATTCATTACATATAATATTCTATTTAATTAAAAATATAAACTGTATTCTGCTAGCTGGCGCTTGGGGTTTTTCATTCCCCCCAAAATGGGGTGGAATGGATGAATACATCAAATAGCGTAATCAAAACACTGTTCCGTAATTATACCATTGAACCAAACGAACGGATTGATTTCCTTTCCCTTTGCAGAGCTCAAATATCACGTACCAAGCGCCTCCTTAATGTTTGTTCACATGTTGTCTCATATGTTATTAACCAACTGGGGTAAGTTGGGTCGGAGGGTTTGGCATATTAAGTTGAGAGACGTCAGATTGGTGGGGGGCGAGCTGGCTGGGCAAGAGGTGTCGGATCGACAAGGACGTGACGGTTAAGTAGAGGCGTCAGATCAGTGGGGTTGAATCGGCTGGGCGGGTAGGTGGTGTCAATTCAACGGGGGCAAGCCGGTTGAGCGAAGGCATCGAATCGATGGGGCTAAACCAAATGGGCAGAAGGTATCGAATAGGAGGGTGGTGAGATGGCTCAGCAAGAGGAGCAAGGGCGGAGCCACATTCAGTTTTACCCCGGCTGTAGCCCGGGGTCCATTTGTTAGTGCCGGAAGCACCAAAGTCAAACCTGTGTTTTGATAATGACAAAGGATTCAGAAGTTAAGGTTTTGTTGTGATCTAACAATCTTAATCAAGTGTGTAGGAAAAGTTCTAGGTACACTAGGCACGAAGTCCTGGTTCTAAGAATTGGGTACTAAGTCCTGGCGGCGGGCTGGGCACCTAAGTCCTGACAAAAGGTTGGGCAATAAGTCATGATCGTGGACTGGGCACCGAAGACCTGGTGAGTGAAGCTGGGCAATAAGTCTTGGTCGAGGGTTGAGCACCGAAGACCTGGTGAGTGAAGTTGGGCAATAAGTTTTGGTCGCGGACTGGGCACGAAGATCTGATCCAAGGGATTGGGCAAAACTCCAACCGAAGGAGCCTGTT
Source organism: Boesenbergia rotunda (assembly GCA_024364735.1). Lineage (NCBI taxonomy): Eukaryota > Viridiplantae > Streptophyta > Magnoliopsida > Zingiberales > Zingiberaceae > Boesenbergia > Boesenbergia rotunda. The sequence goes on from JAGFNQ010000911.1 coordinate 659,273, forward strand.
GGCAAACATGTAAACTCTCCTGAGAGAAGTAGGTGAGGAGTGTTCCCCGTAGGAGGGAATATTAGATATCGGTTCGACCTAAGGTTCCTTTTAGGAAGCCCAAAGTTAGAACCAAGACAGCTCAGGATGTAAATCATGCTTAAATCTATATTATTTATATGTTACTTGTGTTTTGGAACTAACTCTGGTTGCAGGAACGAAGGGTGAAAGGTTTCTGCTCCCAGGCGTCTCAATGGAGTGAGGCGCCCTGTTGGACTAGGCGCCTGTGTTGAGACAGGCGCCCCAGACAAAGGGTAACTCCAAGTCACTTCGAAGAAAAGCCTCAAGACTACATATGAGGCGCCTGTGTTAACACAGGCACCCTGGTTAGCTCAGGCGCCCTGGTTGAGGGGATAAGCGTTGGCCGAGTCTGCGGATTGAGTTTCGTGCAGTGAGGGCCACGTGTCAGGCGCCCCCTTCAACACAGGCGCCCCAGCTACGACTATATAAAGGGGTTCACCCCCTTGGCTTCCAACACAACTCTTCCAACGCATTCTAACAAGCGCTCTACTCTGAAACACTCCGTGCTCAAGATTCAAGCGCCAACGACGACCCGCGGCTTCGACTTTCTAAATCTTTTGGTCGTCGGTATAATTTTCTTTTAATTGTTATATCTTAAGATTCTATATTTGTACTCAAGTTGTACAATCTTTTACGCAATATAGAATTGCCCGTCATAAACGATAAAGGACCGTGGGCCTTAGAGTAGGAGCCGACTGCAACTCCGAACCGAGTAAAAACAAACGTGTTAGCGATTGTTTTGCTTTTCCGCTGTGCAATTACTCTTAAGTTTTTCGAAAAATTTATTGATCGATATTCACCCCCCCCCCCTCTATCGATTCAAACCGATCCCACACCATTTAATTAAAATCCTATTATCTCTATTTTAAAACATTGCCGGGGTCATTAATTTTAATACTTAGCCTGGTAGCCTGGGGTCATTAATTTTAATACTTAGCCCGGTAGCCTGCAAATAGGACAGAAAGAGGGAATTTCTGCTATCCCTAAATCCTTCGCATCTGCCGCCTCCTACGTCTTGCCCAACGAAACTTGGACACCGAACATCAAGCTTTGGAGCGACGCCATCTCCAATCGCCACCACCGGAGCTCCTCCTATTTCCTCGTCCTCCTCCAATCCTCTTGCGGATTGGCTTCACTGGATCAGTTCACCGAGTTGTGGAGTTTAAGATGTCTCTGCGAGGCAAAAATGGATCTACCTCTTTACGCGTGCTTAAAGCGTAAGGACGGAAGGAAGGTCCTCTAGCGGAGGACAGAGGTGCAGATCTCTGCCGCTGTGCGAACGAAAGGAGATAGCGGGAAGTTACAGACCGGGGAGAGAAGTGGACTTTAAAGTGTTGTTTGATGGGCTTTAACCAATGATGCCTACTTGATGACAGCGCAAAGAAGGAATGGGACGTGCTAAAAAGGCTTAAGCAACATTTTACAAGGTAACTTTTTGTGTTATTTGATTAAATAGTAATATTAGTGGCCTTTCAAATTCGTAGTGATGGTTTAGCTTTGTTGAAGAATATAGACAAAATTGACCTTGTCAATGTTCAATTTTCATAATTCATGTAAGTTCATTTTGCCAGTTCTTGGATCTATTTATTATGTTTGGATTAGGTGCCCTACTATCTATTAGAAATCGTTATTTAAAATTTATAAGATTCAATGTTAATCATGTTAAGATTTATTTGTGTTAGGTTATTTTAATGTCAAATCAAGAGAGAAAAGCAGGAAACAATATTCTATCATTCTTTAAGCCAAGAATTGATAATCCTTCATCGTCCGAGAGGGCCAAGACTAATATATCTGTTCCTAATGAGGAGTTCGAACCTCCTTCTAAATCTCAAAGAGTTGAGTTTGATGAAACATCACTTGAACGAGATCCTGGATTGTGTATTTCCATGTGGCGATATCATGTTAATCATTGTGATGAAATTAGACGAGCTTATATCAAAATGGGGTCATATCAACCTAAATTGCAAGAGTACCCACGATCTGAATTAGGAAAGCAACATCGTCGATTTCAATATGGATGGTTTAAAAAATTTCCATGGTTAGAGTACTCTCCTTCAAAGGATGCAGCATTTTATTTTCCATGCTATCTTTTTGAAATAAGTGAAGCACAACAATCTGCGTTTACAGTTGAAGAGTTTAAAAGTTAGAAGAGCGTTAATGATGGAGTCAAGTGTGCCTTTTTGTCTCACATGGGAAGTTATAACTCAATGCATAATAAATCAGCTAAATCTATTATTGATGTGATGAATGCAACTCGACATATAGATAAAGTTATGAATCGAGAATTTTCTAAACAAATTCGAAAGAATCGATTAAGGCTTGTAGCAACAATTGAGAGTGTCCGTTGGCTTAGCTTGCAAGCATGTGGATTGAGAGGTCATGATGAATCTTTAGATTCCCAAAATTATGATAATTTCATTGAGATGCTAAAACTTTTGGGAAAAAGGAATATTGATATTGGCGATGTTATCTTAGAGAAAGCTCTAGGAAATGCAAAGTGTATTCACCAGAAGTTCAAATAGAAATCCTGCATATTATTGGTAACAGAATCAGAAATAAAATCCGTGATGAAATTGGAGATTCTAAGTTTTGTATTTTGGTGGATGAAGCAAAGGATGTATTTGACAAAGAACAAATGGCAATAATTTTGAGATTTGTTGATGTCCATGGTTATTTGCGAGAGCGTTTTTTTAAATTGTGCAGTTCATGACACCACAGTTGCAACACTTAAGAAAGAGATATGTGATGCCCTCACTAGATATAATTTAGAAATACATAGTATGCGGGGTCAAGGGTATGATGGTGCTAGCAACATGAGTGGTGTTTTTAATGGATTGCAAGCTTTATTTCTGAAAGATTGCCCCTATACATATTATGTACATTGCTTTGCCCACTGACTTCAACTAGCGTTAGTTGCAGCTGCTAAAAATGAGACCTCTATATGACTTTTCTTTTCAAATATGATAACCATTGTTAATCTAGTTTCTTCTTCTTTCAAACGCAATGCTGAGTTACAATCTGCTAAAGTTAATGAAATTGCACGTTCTATTGGTGCTGGTGAACGCGAAACTAGGAGAGGAGCTAATCAAATTGGTACTTTGCATCGAGCAGGAACTACTCGTTGGAGCTCCCATTTTGATTCTATTTGCAGCTTAATAGATAAGTATAATACAATTATTGATGTGCTTGAAAATATTATCACTGATGGTTCCTCTACTTCGATGCGTGGGGAAGCTAGTGGTTCTTTAATAGTGATAAAGTCTTTTGATTTCATTTTTATTTTGCATTTGATGCATAAAATTATAGGGATCACATATTTACTTTGTCGTGATTTACAAAAAAAAAACTCTTGATATCATAAATGCAATGGATTTGGTCTCTACAACTAAAGCACTTCTTCTTACATTGAGAAATGAAGGTTTTGATATTCTTTTTTCATATGTCAAATCATTTTGCACAAGATTGGACGTTGATATACCAGAGATGAGTGCTCGTTATAAACATTCTAGTCGTTCATGCCAGCAAAAGGATACCATCACAGTTGAGCATCACTTTCATTATGATATATTTAATGCCGCAATAGATTTTCAATTGGAATAGTTAAACTCTAAATTTAGTGATGAGACAGTAGAACTTCTTATGCTTAGCTCTGCTTTGGATCCAATTGATAACTTTAATTGGTTCAATATTGATAAGATTTATACTCTCGCTAAAAAGTATTATCCTGAGGACTTCACCGAACAAGAAATGCATAATTTGAGATGTCAACTACAACATTATGAGCTTGATATGATTTGTCATGAAAATTTTCAGAATATATCCACTATCTTAGAATTGTGCCAAGGGTTGTTTGAAACAAAAAAAATTTCAATACTATAATTTGATTGACAAGTTGATTCGTCTAGTGTTAATTTTGCCTATTTCTACGGCAACTACAGAGCGTGCATTTTCGACTATGAAGCATGTCAAAACAGTTCTTCGTAATAGAATGGGAGAGGATTTTCTGACAGATTCTATGATTATCTACATTGAGAGAGAGTTTGCTTCAAATATTGATTCAGATTCTATAATTGATGAAAATTATACTTTGAAGAATCGTAGTGTACAACTTCAATAACATGTGTATGTATATATCGATCATAAAATGATTTTTTTACTTTGTGAGTTATCTATGCTAATTTTTTTTTCTATTTTTCTATAGGAAGTTGATGGTGTGAAAATTCTTCAATTGAAAATTACAGCTAGAGCGGCAATGAAAGTATCATCTTTGAAGCTTTGAATTTTAGTGAATTATTTTGAAACTTTGTATGGATTTTGGTTCACAAAATGCATTAACGATCAAAATTTTTTTAATTGATATTTTTAATATTAATTTTTAATTGTTATTTGTTCAAGTATCTTAAAAAAAAATTAATCCGGATAAATTATAATTTCTGGTTCTGCCATTGAAGAGGAGGTATCAGGTCAACCTTCGTTGGGAAGACTCCTCGAGAGAGATAGATCTTTATCGAGGAAACTCCTACGAAATTAATGATGTGGCTAACCGAGTCAACTCAATAGTGGGCACACCACATGAAGTCTATTTACCAGTCTCGATTGTACGTACCTCATGACTCCTTTGTTGACTTGAGTGAAGAGTCTATCACGATCTTTATTTATCTTCGAAGGCTTTTTTTTTCATAAAAAAATAAATTAATATTTATGTTTTCTAATATAAAACTTCAAAAGTATAACTGGATAGGATAATTAAACCTCTCGTTTTTCATAATTAAGATTGAAAAAAAAATTGCGTGGTCAAAATTTAACCCTCCTAATTACTCTCGAGAGCAAAGCGATTTTGTATAACTTTAATACAAAATTATCAATAATTAATGATTCGGTCGGTTTTGATAGCTCCCTTTTAGTGAGGAGGATCAAGATCACAGCTGACGTGAGGTCAAAATCAGAAGACTCATCGAATCACGTAGCTAGCAGCATAGCATGTCCAACCCATTAAGTCGTCGGCCCGTTAAGTCTTGGGCTGGCATGCTCATGAATCCAAAATCCCTAAGAGATCCTCCCAGAATATATGACTCAAGGAATCGTCATCATAAATAAATAGAGACAAAACCCTTATAAGTAAGTATTCCGGAAGGAGTTGATGATAGTCAGACATCGAGGTTCTGTCCACATAGAAGCTGACAGGAGGGAAGGAACTCTGCGTCCTGCGAGATCAACACGAGCGTTAGGGGAACACGCCGAAGGTTGTCCGGCGGAGCCGACTCTGACGCTCAAGTCAATACCTTGATGGAAAGAGGTGTAAGACAGAAAAGAGAGCGTAAGTTGTAGAGAATGTTTAACCCCCTTACCAGAGAGGTTGGGTACCTTTTATACTGGCCGTCTCTATTCTGACGCGTCCCCACGATTTGTGTCACGTCTTCCTCCTCTTTCGGCGGTTACTGGATAACATTTGAAACGGTCTAAGCCATCATTACATTTTAATCCGTTGAGACATTTAAGGGTCGTGGTGATTCCATATCAGTGAGGACGCTTATCCATAGATCCACAAATGAGGGAAGAGTCGTTATTTACTGTCAAAGGTATCTAGGGCTCCAGTTCCCCGAGGTGGTCTCGGGGTCTTCTGGCTCGAGTGATCGCGGGCATTATAGCTCTCGAAGTGGTCTCGGGACCCCACCTCTCGGGGTGATCCCGGGAGAGATCTTTTGGTTGACTTCCCTCGAATGCCTCCCGAGGGGGGGGGGGCCTAAAGGCTCCTCCTCCCGAGAGTGTCTCGAGGGCTCTGAAAAAGGAGTCTCTGAGACTCATTGCATTCTGCCACGAAGCTTCTTCATTCCACGTGCCTGTCATGGGCTATTCAACTCTATCATAAGTCCCTCCCTTCAAGTCTGATCAAAGGAAGTGTGGCTGACTGATCGGACTAGTGTGATGGTGAAGAAGCTGAGTTCCTGCGGGTTCTCACACTCGTTGCTATTCCTTTTAGTAGTTGCAAGGGACCCTTAGGGGGTTGTGTTAGGCTTCTAGGAAATTTCTCCTTAGTTTTATCCTTCTCGAAGGACTTCTGAGGCTTTCGAGGCACCGTCATGATACCTGTCCCTCTGCTATAAAGGAGCATGGCGCTTTTTGATGGCGATAAGGTACTTCCGTGAATGCCTTGCCACCACGTGCTTCAACGGTCATCTCCTCGACTTCTTACTGGCATGCGCCGCTATAGCTGGCTCACGTTAGGCGACTGTTTCTGGGGCAACACTGCTGCGACGGTTTCTTGCTTTCCACGTGCCACTTCCCTATTGTGTCCATGCAAGCGGCTTCTGGGGTATAAGAAGGAAAAGTGAGGACGTTCGGCCAATTTCTGACTTCGTGGCTAGGTGCACCTCGTCGTCTTCTTCTTCTCTAAGGACCTTTTTGCACGTAAGTAGTTTGTCTCCTCCCTGTCTCTCTCCTTAAGGACCATGGAAAGCTATCGGGCAGAATGGTATGAGTCTCTCTCTTCGAGAGTGAGACCGGAGGCTCTGCAGTCGGCTATTGAGGCCTATGGCATCCTAGCTCAGATGGCGGTGGTTGTCCCCGGGGTAGGTCAGACGCTAGTAGAGCCTCCCGCAGGCTTGTCAACCTTCTTCCTGGGGCAAGTGGAGTCAGGACTCTGTTTCCTCATTCCCCCCTTCTTTATGAATATAGTCTCCTACTTTGATATACCACTTCACCAGATGGCTCCTAATGCCTTCGCTCATATGGGAGGGGTGTATATTGTCTTTAAGTTCTTTTACCTCCCTCTGCCCCCTCATCTTTTTCATTCTTTCTTCGTCCTGATCGGTTTTGGAGGGGTTTTTAGCTTCTCGGCACGACCGGGCCATAGGTTTTTAGGAGGATTTCCTTCTTCGCACAAAGGGTGGAAGGAGAAGTTCTTCTTCATCCGCCTGCCCACGTTGCCCTTCAGTCCTCTCTATTGGATAGAGGCCCTCCCGACTCCTCCTCTTTTAGGGGAGTTTCTCCAGAGTTCTGCGTACCAGCGTGCTAGGAATATACTATCTGGCATGGAATTCAGTGGTCCGATGCTAGTGTAGAGTGAGGAGCTTATGTTCTAGGCGGGCCTTAGCCCCAAAGTGACCCAAATCAGCCCCAGCATCGGTATGTTTGTCTTTTTCATTCCTGCCTGTTACTTCTAACTGATGTTTCCTTGTTTGTCGCTTGCAGAGGAAGTCATGTTCGTCAAGGTGATGGGCCGACTTATCAAGTGGGACGAGGCCAACAAGGAGGCGCTGAATCCTCTGCCGACCGTTCCTGATGCACCTCCTGTCTTTGCCGAGTCCACAGAGGAAACCGTTGACTCTTCCCGTGAGCCTGCCTCGCCCGACAGGGTAGATGTCACTGTTACATCCCCGTCGGTGGTGAGCCGAGGGCCCTCTGATCATCGGGTTAATCCAGTAGCGGATCTTCCTTCCGGAGGTGGCTCTCCCCCGATGGCCTTTCGTCCAAAGAGGGTTAGCGAGGGGTCTTCCTCTCCCATTGCCCCTTCTACACTCCGGTCCGCTGGTCGACAGAATGTTAGTGATATGAGAGAAGTGTCCTAAGGCAATCGCCTTATGATTGTAAACATTTATTTCAATAAATGATAATTCATTATTTGAGTATACATGTTTGTATTTGATTGGGATCTTAAACTCATCTACTGAATGTCCGCAATACAACTCACAGCATAAGAGAATTTGTGATGGGATCATAACTAGTGATTATCTCTAAATGTGCAAATGTGAAGTATTGAAAATATCCCTAGTCGATGAATTGATAAAAACGGACACTATCAATTCTGTTGAGACTAGCATGGGTTATTCTCTAATCAGCTGATTCTCACTGGCTAGTGACATTGGGATGTTCGGAGATAAACATGGATGCTAGTTAAGGGAACTAGTTCATTGGAGTGACTAGCTGTAAGACTTCATATGGTTATCTATATAGATATGTCAATGAAGTTCTTATTGCGGCTTAAGTGCGATGTTCCTTTGACTTGCGGTGTTCAAGTCATCTTGGTCATGGAGACTTATACTTTAACATCTTAAGCAAGCATCTCCAAGGAGGTGTGGACCCAGGATGATTGGGTATAAGCCGAAGTGCCCGAAGATGTTTGAACAGCCTATAAAGGATTCACCACTCCTTGCGAGGAGATGTATACCCAGGTCTATCGTCGGATTGTTACTCAAAACCTCTGGCCAGAGTATATCATGTTTGGAGTGCGAGTCTCTAAAATACATGAGAGTAATTAGAAATCCAAAGGACGAGAAAGATATTACTTGGGCTAGGTGTGACGTAGTCAGCCTAGTGGGGACTGACACAAATAGACCGTGTCCTGAACCAAGTGGGTATAAGATGGTGAAGGGAATGGGGCACGATTCATTAGAGCTGCTGAAGGGTTTCAGAATTACTTCTGAGGTCAACCGTTGATCTTTCGATTAATTGGGGGTCATGATGTACTACTAGGTGCCACTCATGATCGTTCTATGATTATAGACGGTCAACATAAATCGAAAGTCTATTTAGTCACACGCACTACGAGTAATCCGAGGGATTTAAAACGAGTTGAAAATTAGATTTTCCGATCAAGAGAAATAAGACGAATATGAATTTATCAGAGGCGCAATGGAAGCTAAAAATGGCTAAGTCTTTTGAAGGCTTATTGGGCGAATTAAATGAGTTTAATTCGCGATCGGTTCGGCTTAGTTTGGCCGGCCAAAGAGGGTGCCAAACCCCTTGGGTTGGCCGACCACATTAAAGGGAAGAAACCAATTTAATTGGTTTAATTAATAAAATAAATCTAGTGCGATTTGTTTTATAAATTATGGATAAATAAATTTGTGTAAAGAAATTTATATAAATAAATTTATAGAAATTTATTCTTTTTATGGAAATTAAAATGATCCATGAAATGGTTTATTTTAATTTTATAAAATCAATTATGAATTGATTTGTCCATAATAAGAAAGTTTATAAATTTCTTATAAAATTTATTCCATAATAAAAGGGGAGATTAATTAGTTTTATTATAAAGTTAGTTATAATAAAATTCATAAGAGAATTTATAGGATAAATTTCTTATGATAACTAATTAGTTTTATTATAAAGTTAGTTATAATAAAACTTGGTTTAAACGGAATAATTCATAAGAGAATTTATAGGATAAATTTCTTATGATAACTAATTAGTTTTATTATAAAGTTAGTTATAATAAAACTTGGTTTAAACGGAATAATTCATAAGAGAATTTATAGGATAAATTTCTTATGATAACTAATTCCGTTAATTCCGTTAAGAGGGAGACTTGGCAAGGGAGATGCTACTATATATAGGAACCAAAGGCAAGCCCTTAGTTCTAATCGAAATAGCGATCAAGAGATTAACTCTCTCTCTCTCTCTCTCTCTCTTATTCTCTTCTCCCTCTCTTCCCCTTAGGGCCGGCGCCCTCCTTAAAGATTAGGGCTGGCTCCCCTTGTCCAAGTTAGGGCCGGCGCACCCTCATCCCTCCAAGTGGTTGGCGTGAGCAAGGATCACCAAGGAGAAGCCAAACAAGAAGAAGAAGAAGCGGATCACATCTCCCTCCTTCTCGGAATTTTGATTCCGTTAACTTGGTGGTTAGTTTCCTATCTTTTCTCTTGTCTTCTAGTTGTGTCTTCGGAGGATCTAGTAGTTCTCGTTGGCACAAAAACTCGTGACTTTGCGAAGTCATCCCGAAGAGAACTCGGCGTGGACGCGAATAGAGGCGGAGCTTCCAAGGGACGCTACGGTTGGATCTCGTCCCTTACTTCGAGTTACGAAAGGTATAAAGTAAATTAGTTTACTTTTCCGCAAAGTTTTATTTTATGATTATGTCAACACACCATAAGGTTGCATGCTAGATACGAAGTTAAAATAATTTAAGAAATTATTTTATGCAAATTCTTCCGCTGCACGTAAAAATTTAAAATTTTACGAACTCGTATCCTTGTCGACATGCACCCGGTCCCAACAGTGGTATCAGAGCGAGGTTAGTGTTCGATTTAATCATATAATTGTTTTGTGGAAAACTTTGTCATGATCTCAATTTCGAAAAAATTTTCAATCATGGAAACTTTCCAATTATGATAAATTTTAGATTTAGGAATTTCGAAGTTTGGAAATCCTCATGAAATTTTGCAAACGTTTGAAATTTTCTAATTTCTGAAATTTTATAATAATTGTGAAAACTTCCCATCTTTGGAAACTTTCCAATTTTGGAAAAAATTTTCTATTTTAGAAATTTTCCAATTTTGGAAATATGTAAGTTTCCTTTGTACCAGAAACTTACAATTATTCTGAAAACCTATTTTGAAATCTCGCAATTTTGGGCACTTTCTTTTAAGAAAGTCTAGACAAATTCATGGACAGTTAATTGACAATTAAATTTGAATTGGTTTTTAAATTGACAACAAAATTCTTTATTTTGGATTGAGCCTCGGGGAGCCGTCCAATTTAAAGTTAGTTGTTGTAATTTAATTTCCCAATTTTAATTGAAATTGTCATGTTTGATTTGGATTGAGCCTCGGGGAGCCGTCCAATTGGATTTACAACACATTACTTTTCTTTGGGTATCTGAGCCTCGGGGAGCCACCCTTAGAAAATAATTTGTTGTAATTAATTAAATCCATGAATAAAATATGTTTGAAGAGGTGATGCTCTTACATATTGTTGTCTCCAAAATTAATTAGGAAAATGGTTTCCTATAGAGTTTTCTTAAATGAGATTTTCATGAAAATAATATGTAGTTGAATTAAGGGATTTGTCTCTTAATTTAATAAGATTTGATTTAGAGAAATCAAAGTCTTGAACATATTATTTCCGAAATTAATTATGACAATTTAGGAAATTGTTTCCCAAAACAATTCCTTTAATTAAGTATGAAATTGGAATTAGGAAATCCGGTTCCTAATTCAATTAATGAGACTTGATAACTTAAGTCACATACATACTTAATTAAGGAAATCGTTAGTCATGACATAATTCTATGTCATGAATGTGCTTAGAAAAGAAAGGATGAGACCCAAAACCCCTTACAAAATATTAAGGCCAACACCTTCCATTAATATGGTTAGAATCGGAGTTTTGTTTCTCGTTTGGGTTGATGGACACATCCATGCCCGACTTGAACCTCAACATGTTCAAACCATGGAATTAGTTTATGAATAATATAGTTGGAGTCAGAGGTCAATCATTAGTTTTGGTTGTTGGACACATCCAAGCCTGACTAAGCGGTTGAATGAGCTCCAACCATATTAAAACTATTTCTTGATTAATGGGTCAGCCTTAAGCTTGGAGCATCGATTTGTTGTGCCACAGCCAAGGTCGATGTAAAGAGAGGTGCAGTTGGGTGCTATGTATATTGTTGCATACTTGTTAATGAGTTAACAACCCAATGTTTTATGCAAACATTCAATTAGTTGATAGCATAATGTGATAGTTACATATATGTGATGTGTAATCGGTATAATTACCTACCTTCATAGCTAAGAATAACTTGATGGCCACAGTCATGGTTGTTCTTATCTATGGTTGGATATCAACCTATTTGGAGATGTTCCTACGATCTCCCGAATTGATAAAAAGGGTTATTCAATTCGAAAAATAAATAGGATTTTATTTATGTATATTGATACATTCTTTAATCATTCTTCTCACATAAGCTCAATTTGTATTTCTAGGATAATCACTCGATCATGTCTTCTCTGAATTTGCGTTCCATTTTGGACACCAATAAACTGACTGGGCCAAACTTCATGGACTGGCTTCGAAACCTGAGGATAGTCCTCAAGGCAGAGAAGCTTGCTTATGTCCTTGAAGATCAACTTCCCAACCGTCCTCCTGAAAATGCAACTCTGGACCAGTTTCCTGAGTTGCTCAACCTGCTGAAGACTGTAGAGCCTTCTGTGAAGCAGGATCAAAAGACGGTACTGTTAGTTGGTTCCTTGAAGAAATGTTCTAAGAGGAAGGCCAAAGAACAGAATAAGGGAAAGAAGAAAAAGGCCAAAAAGACTGAAAATACCCTAAAAGGCACTTGCCATCACTGTGGCAAGGAGGGTCACTGGCGAAGAAACTGCAAGGTTTATCTTGAGTCCTTGAAAGAGAAGGCATCCGATGCCCCATCCTCTTCAAGTATCTTCGTTATTGAATGTCACTCTATTTCCTCAAACACATGGGTACTTGATACTGGGTGTAGCTCACATATATGTAATGACATACAAGGGCTAAGGAATAGAAGAAGACTCGTCAAGGGAGAAGCGAATTTGCGAGTTGGAAACGGAGCAAAGATTGCTGCTGTTGCCATCGGAACATATTTGCTAAAGCTCCCTACAGGACGTGTCTTAGAATTGGATAATTGTTATTTTGTTCCTTCGTTAATAAAGAACATTGTATCTATTTCATGTTTGAATGAAAAGGGTTATCATTTAACTTTTAGTAACAATTGTTGTTACATAACTTTAAATGACGTTCTTTATGGGAATGGAACTTTGTGCAATGGTATCTACACGTTAGATTTATCCAGTGACGTTTTCAATATCGAAGTTAGCAACAAACGTGCTCGAATAGATAATCGAATAGACTCCTACACTTGGCATTGCCGTCTTGGCCATGTAAGTAAGAAACGCATGACCGAATTACACCGATGTGGAATTTTGGAATCATTTGAACCCGGTTCATTTGATACATGCGAATCATGCTTAAAGGGCAAGATGACCAAATTACCCTTTCCCGGAAAAGGTAATCCAGTGGGAGAATTGCTTGGTCTAATATATACTGATGTATGTGGACCAATGTCAACTCTTGCACAAGGAGGCTATAGCTACTTCATCACCTTTATCGATGATCACTCACGATTCGGGTACGTGTTCTTGATGAAACACAAATCTGAAGCCTTTGAGAAATTTAAAGAGTTCAGAAATGAAGTAGAGAAACAGCTTGGCAAAAGTATTAAAATACTTCGATCCGATCGGGGTGGTGAATACTTAAGTCAAGAGTTTCAAGATTATCTTAGGGACAATGGGATATTATCCCAATGGACTCCGTCGTATACACCACAGCATAATGGTGTATCTGAGAGGCGCAACCGAACCTTAATGGACATGGTTAGGTCGATGATGAACCATGCAACTCTTCCAAAATCCTTTTGGGGCTATGCACT
>JAGFNQ010000911.1:675603-733813 GCA_024364735.1 Boesenbergia rotunda
ATATTGAGTTGACTTAATTAAGATTAACATCTAAGCATGCATCACATACACACACATAGCATATTTCAATATATAAGCAAGGAAATGTGACATGGTTATGGCCAGTATACTACGATCTTCTCAAGCCAATGAGAAGATCGATGGTTAACCTAAGGATAACTTCTTCTCCAAGAGCATCCTCCGGACATCATGTGTGGTTGGCATCTTCCTTGTAACTTCATTCTTCAATGGACACTCCATTCCTCTTTTGTACATTACAATGTTGGAAAACTCGAGTTACATTCGAGTCTAAATCTAATTTTATAATTAGGAAGAATAGATACAAGGCACGACACGCAGGCCGTATTTTGAATTACAACATGCACGCACACACATACATCCAATCACATTGGGGTTAAGGCCATAACCATTCACCATGTCATCATTTATACACAATAGATTTAGGACATTGATTTTATTATGAGTGCAATATAAAAATCGCTCAAGAGCAGAAACTCCGTTGGTGCATTCTTGCGACAAAATTGCACAATCTATTCATAATAGATTGACACAACTTCATCAACATTAACACCAAAGGTTATAATATTTTGTCAAGAGCGATCAGACTATAGCACGCTATCATATGAATGATGATGTTATAGCCTTTTAGTTTGATCAACACAAACTTTTGCGTAATGACAAAATATTCACACTATTATATGTAACCCATAAAAAAAAAATTGTCCTACTTCTATATCACATATAAAAGTGCATAAAACTTCATACGATCTTTCGCAAGTGGCTCTGATACCACTGTTGGGATCTTCAGGTGACATAAACACAAAAACGCAGCGGAAACAAGATCCCTCGAGCGATCCATGCGAAAGAAAAACTCGTACGAAATCATCTATCTAATAGATCTATCTAAAGTGTATACCTTTGGAGCGTGCCCTTACGTTTATCCCGCTCGTCCAAGCGCCGCCGGATCTCTTACACGTTCAAGTGTCCGTGCCTCTATTCGTATCCACACGAACACGATATCTCTACTTCGGAGAAGAACTACCTTAGTTGTGCTAGCAACTTGAGGTAGTTCACAAAACACCAAGAACCCAAGATGTGGGTTTCGGCCAAGATGGAGAAGAGAAGGAAGAGGGGAAAGAAAATGAGAAGTTGTCATCCAAATGACAAGGGGCAAACTCTTTTATACTCATATCAAGAGGAGTTTTTGCCTTTTAAACTTCCCTTCATTAAACATTTTAATGTAACTCTCTAACTTTTCATGTAACTCTCTAATGGTGAGAAACTCTTCATCTTCCTCTCTTATTAATTCATTAAACATTTTAATGAATTAATATTTCATCCAAATGTGGTTGAGTCTAATCTAAATATGTTTAACTCAAATTAGATCTCAATCCATAATCCAATTAATTAGATCTCAATCTATAATCCAATTGGATTCACTTGAGTCTAACTCAATTAATCCAATTCCAATTAAATCTTAGCCAAACCAAGATAAATTAATCTCCGAAGCATCGTGTCCTTAGTGTGTGACCCAATAGGCTCTCGTAATGTTGGCAATGTGTCTAAACCAATTTAGACACAAAAGCAATGAGCGGCATCTAGCAATGCATCAATGCTACCCAAGTAACAAGAAAGTCGAGATCCGACTTAACCTCCGTGACTATGGCAATGTATGACCTTGTCCTTCTATCCTCGATATCGAGATTGACCAATGAGGCATAGATCGTGCCATCCTCGATCAATCTTTGTGTTTCTTGATCCCCGAGTAGACTCACTCAAACAATTGAGCTCAATATCTCATATTGACTCAATTGAGCATGACCATGCATTTTAGCAGTCCTACTCGATCAAGGGGCCCACAGATATCACTCCCATCATATGGGAGGGATAGATCTCATCTACATCACTCATATCCCTCCGCATAATTCATTACATACCCAGTGATCGCCTTTATAGTCCACCCTATTACGGGTGACGTTTGACGATACCAAAGTACATAACTCCTTATGTAGGGAACCGTAGTGACTTCAGGTCTAAGGACTATTCATACCAATAGTCACATGAGAAAGTTTATGACACTCATATGACAATCTATGAAACTTTCTCATGGCGGGTCATTCAGTACGCATTCTCCAATGTATACCCATGTGTCAACTTGATATCACATATCCATGACTTGTGAGATCAAATCATCAATTGACCTACATGTTAGTCTCCATGTATTAATATTGTCCTTGAATATTAATACTTGACTAGGAATGGTTTAGAGTAGTGTTCTCTACATCATCTCACTATCGATTCAACCAATCGATATAATGTAGATAAGAACCTACTACCCAAGGACATTATTATACTTAGTTATTTGGCACAAATACAAAGTAAGTATAATAACCAAACATGCCTTTATTAATAATAGAATATGATACAAAATGTCCCTAGTTAATCATCATATAATTGGCTCTAGGGCTCCTACTAACAGATGACTCCCCGGAAGACCTCCGGCTAGCTCACGTAGCTCCTTGTGGGTGGAGAAACCTCACCACAACTCGCACAAGACCTCTGAGCACAAAGACTACTAATCGACCTTTAACCAAAGCCAATTTCGTCAACCCTAGCTAGCAAACTGAGCTCCCTTAAATATAGCTTGTGGCTGAACAAGCCGTTACCAGTCGACTGATGCCAACACCAGTCGACTGGTCCACTTCGGATTCTAACGTTGTAGCCCAACGTTCAAATTCCAGCCGACACCAGTCGACTGCACAGAAGACCAGTCGACTGATCCTTCTGTTCCCTACATCAATCGACTACTACAAGCCGCATCGACTGCCCAAACCCTAAACCTATGGTTACCCTTCCCGAGTACAATTCACTCAGCACTCGGACCCTCACAACTTAGTTGACCCTTCACCTAGCAGCCTCAACCTGTTACCTTCAAGCCTTCTTCGACTTTGGCTCTCGTCCCTTGGATGGATACGAGCCCACGGCTCGTCCTCATGTCATCCTTCGCATATGCCTCAAAGTGTGCTTCCCTCGGCTCATCATTGCTGCATTATCCACGGTCCCTCGGATGCATACAAGCCCACGGCTTGTTTCCTCATGTCATCCTTCACCGGACCTGAAGCTGTCCAGCTAAGTCTATGTATATCCTGGAAACCTACACCCTCAAATACACATATCTGTTGGATCTAGGATGGCTAGAGAGGGGGGGTGTGAATAGCCACCCACTTAAAAACTCACTTTGATCTTTCTGCACTTAGGTTAGCAGCGGAAAAATACAGAACAGAAAGAGATTCAAACAAAAACAAACCAGACGCTAACAAAGAGATTTACAAGGTTCAGGGATAACTTGCCCCTACTCATTGGCGTGCCCGTGAGGTGGGCGATCCCTTGATCGTCGCCAGATCAAGCCCCAGAGTGAATCCGGCTAATAGAACTTCTCCTTCTCGGTGGAGTAACCTCTCCACAATCGTCTCAGAAATATACAGATAAAGCACAGGAGACTCGAGAGAGAAGCTCACACAATAGATCAAACAGATAGCTCAAGCAAGAAAAGAATACAGAGAAACACAACTCAGCAGCAACCCTTTGCTCTATTCACAGTTGTCTCTACTTCTCTGCTTCGCCAACCTCTTCTTCTTAAGCTTCCTTCTGCACCACACTTATAGGCTTCGTCACTGACCCACGGCGTCATCACTGACCCACAACGTCGTCACCCACTGACTCACTGACCTCTCCTGAGCTCACTGAAGTCACCCTCTTTAGCTGCAGCTTCAGGTCAGACGCCGTTGAAACCTGCAAACGCTTATCAAACAAAATAGCACTGGAAAAAGTTACCCTGACCTCTTCTTCTTGCTCCTCCACAACCCTGTATCATCTGCACACTCACAGGTTTATTAGCGTAGCAAATCGGAATCAAATCAGAAGTCTGACAGTAATTCAAATTAAAGTTCTGAGGTGATGATCGGTCACCCTGACCTATCAGACACCCTCCTAACCGATCGGACTCCATTCGGATCGATCCAGTAAAGGTCTGATCGGTCTCACTGACCGATCAGAGATCAGGGATCGGTCACCAGGCCGATCACAGACCTTACTGCAAGTTCAGGGGTCGGTCAAGTTCAGGCCTTGGCTGATCGGTCCAGCTGACCGATCAGCCACGGGTTGATCGGTTCAGCTGGCCGATCAGCCAAAATGGCTGATTGGCTGATCGGTTCAGTGATCGATCAGCCAAGGTGGCTGATCGGTTCAGTGACCGATCAACCAAGGTGGCTGATCGGTCTAGCTGACTGATCAGCCAGGTGATTGAACGATCAGGGTCCCTTCTGATTGGTCCAGCCTGATTCTGATTGATCACACTGACCGACCAGTTAACTCTCTGTGACTTTCTGATTTGTTTCTGATCGGTCACCAGACCGATCAGTCACCACACAGAATATTTCTGATCTGTTTCTGATCGGTCACCAGACCGATCAGACATCCTGAATCGGTCACCAGACTGATCTACAATCGAGAGAGTTCGTGCCAACTCCCTGATCGGACTTCAGACCGATCCAACTCTGATCATTTCGACCCTGAATCTAGAGAACAGGCTCCCTTGCCTTCTCTGACACAGTCTGGTCCCGAAGAACGAGCCACGTGAATATAACTAGACTTCATGCTAGGTCTTTACCAACCTGTGCTTCAACCTGGTATTAGACCCTAAGCTTTTCAATTCTGCACACTTGATAACAAGATTAGAAAAATAACATACCAAACTTTAATCTTTTTATCATATATATATATATATATATATATATATATATATATATATATATATATATATATATATATATATATATATATATATATATATATATATATATATACTAAAAACTTAAATTTAATTATTAATACAAATTATACCCATCCTTGATTCGTATGATAGTAAAATGATTAACTAAGTTTTTTTAATCTTGGACGACCGGCTCAGTTTTATAGAAATTTTTTATCGACCATCTAAATAAATCAAGAAATATTCATAATAAATGATATAAAAATTTAGAGTCCTAAAATTCACACCTTACTTGAAGGATTGATTCGTATGATACTAGTACATACGATGTGATACTATTACATACGATGGTAAACCACTCACTGCATTTAATCCATATAATTAGTTTATTGCCTGTTTATTGACAGCTGCGGCCAATAGTTGTACTAGTCATTATGACTGGTAAGTACTCCAAAATAGAGTTAAAACCTAGCTAGCTAGCTAGTAGCAATCATTCTGTTTTCCGATTTGATGCATCTACTTTTATTACTTTCGTCTAGTATCATGGACGCATAGAAGCTCTTGCTAATTAATGCTGCGAGGGAGCATGGTCTTGAGTTTTAAAGAGGTCAGAAAATTAAAGCTCAACTCAATATGCATGCGTGATTATTTATATATGATTAGCTAGAGCATAATATCATCCAATATCAGCTAGATACAAAAAAAATTAATGTTGTGCGTAACATGATAGTGCCCTTGAACATGGTAATCAAGGATATGTAGCTTTCCATCCGATGGTTCTTTTGTCCGCATTACGTAGTACTCTTAGTCGATCATGCAGTATGTATCACATAATAATTGACAAGTTGCTGGAGTTCGTGGTGTCTAATTTGTGAGGTCTCATTTCAACTTGGTCGATCGTTTCTTCAAGGATGAGACATCCTCTCCTTGACTCATATATCTATATATATATCTTAGATTCTTCTTGCCGTCTCTAAAGTTCTTCGCCATGCTCTTCGTGTGACTTCTAACCATCAGGCTACCAAAATTTCCTCAACAAATGGAAAAGATAAAAATACCTTTAGCAAATAATAATTTTTTTTTAAAAAAAAAGAAATTTAAGTCACCAGATGCCAATCTTAATCAAACGGCTGAGAAAACCGGTTGCTGCGCATTTGCTACGCACGTGGTCCCGGCGGCCTCCCCCCGCACCGACTCCGCCACGTCGCCGACGGAGAGCGCGTCGACGACGGGCCAGAAGACGAGAATGACCTCGCCGATGGAAATCAGAGACACGACAGCGGAGGTATCGATGACGGAGAGCCACTGGAAGGCTTCGTCGTCGGGGTTCCAGAGAATGGAAAGCGAGAGCGCCGTCACCTGGACGGAGAGGGCGCCGACCACCGCTGCACAGAGCACGTAGAGACGCCTCCGAAGGCGCCGGTTGATCACGATGGAGACGGCCTTCCAGGAGGCGGAGACGAAGATGGGGACGAAGACCGCGGCGAAGGCGGCGAGGAGGACAGTGCCGAAGAGGGGGTAAGCGCACCGGTTAGAGGAGGTGGAGGAGACATAGCTTTTGGGGAAAAAGCGGAGGCTGGGAACGTAGATGGCGAGGAAGAGGTAAAGGGAGTGGAGGAAGAGGAAGGGGAGGACCGCGATTAGCGCGGCGGACAGAGCGACGGCGAAGACGGAGGCTGCAGAGGAGGCGCGTTTGGGACTGGTGGAGGCGCGGAGGAGGAATAGGAGGATGATCAGGAAGGCGGGTTCGGCGAGGTGTTGGGAGGACACGAGGTAGGCGTGGCAGAGGGGGGCTGGGTGGCGGTGGAGCAATGGAAAGCGGCGGCGGAGGACGTTCGAACGGAGAAGCTCGGAGAAGGACCAGAGGGAGGCAAAGAGAGGGAGGAGGAGGCGTACGGGCCAGAGAGGGCTGAGGAGGTCGTGGAGGCAGCGGCGGCGGAAGCGGAAGAAGATGGCGGCGACGGAGGCGGCGGAGAGGAGGAGGAGGAAGGAGGCAAAACCGGCAGAGATGAGGTCTTGAAGGGAGTCGGAGGGGTCCAAAAAATCCAAAGGCATCTCCTTTTTGATCCACGCCGCTACCGCCGCCTCCTTCACCGGCGATTAACTGTCGCAGAGACCAGCTGGTCGGTGTGGTCAACGGCGAAATGGATGGTCATGATCACGGTGCTTTCGCCATTGCTATGTTTCCATTTCCATTGTCATTGCGACATTGCCATTGTCATTGCGACATTCCCATGCCTATTGCGGTTGGCCATCTTCCTCCTCCGTCGTCGTGAGCTTTTTGCTGCTTCCTATTTTTCCGCAGAGCGCGAGGAAAATGGAAGGGGAAGAGAAGAAGCCGCGTGCATTCTAATTGGGCAATGGCAATGCCATGCACTCTCTCCGTGCATCAACGATCTCGATTTGTTAACTAAAAGTATGATTATTCCCCCTAAGTTTTAAAATCAATTTTCAACTGACCTAAAATACTGTCTAATCTGTTATTTTTAACTATCGAATCATTAAATTGTCTCGATCATTTAAAAGTTTATATTAAAGGGGTAAATAAAAAAAATAACGATTTCCATTTGATAATTACATAAATGATTATTCTAATAAACTTTTAAATCAATTTCTAATGGATATAAAATATTTCAGTAGATACTTCATCTCTTCCATAAAAAAATCACTGTGCTAGACAAAATGTTTCATCATTTACCTATCCATATCTAGTTGGGATCAACAATAATTTGACTGTCTTATAACTTTTTATTCTAATTAATTACCTTCATTTGGTTTTCATGGATTGTGCCTCATTTGAATTTTATGGATTGACACAGTTGGTACCTACATAAGATGATTACTCTATTAGGTTTTGGAAATAATTCTCAGTGGTACAAAATAAGTACTTGTTGATTGTCTAATCTTTATATCTAATTAGGGGATGATACTAAACTATATGCAATCAATATTATCATCTTTTCTCCAATCCCCTATCTCCATTTGATTTTTAAATTCCATCCACTTCTCTTGGGCATGAACTTGGTTGAGCCAGTCAATCGAATAAATTGAGCTAAGTAGACAAGCTGATAAAGTTAATATCGACAACTCAGATGAGTGGACTAGATCAAATTCAGACGTCTCAATTACTCAGGCATGAACGATCACGCAACGTATCATCCGTAATATATCACAAAATATGTGTGTGCGCCATGTCATGTTGCGAACTTTGTCCTTGTCAATAGTCAAGACAATTGGATTGAATCCAACTATCTCGATTCATTCAGTAGCATTTTTTTTGTTTTTTAGTGTCCTTAAGCTCTGGGGTTAAGCCAATTAGATTTTGCCTTTAGGGTTCAGGAGTTGGATTATAATGTTTAAGCTAAAAAAAATTAAGTGTTCACGAGGTATCTATTTAGGATGCCTAATAGTATTTTTTTTTTTTTTTAGTTCCAGGGTGCGGGTTAAGCCAATTAAATTTTACCTTTAGAGTTTAGAGGTTGAATTATAGTATTCAAACTAAAAATAAAATTTAATTGCTCATGGGATATAATATATATATTTAGGGTTTAAGGAAATATTAATTTTTCAAAAAATCAAAAAATAAAAGGATACTCAAGCGTGGACTGTGTGTTGTGTGTGTGTGTGTGTGTGTGTGTGTGAAGAGAGAGAGTTTTGTTGCTCTAAAGATCTTATCAAGCACAATCCGTCTAAATCGTAAATATTTTTTTCGATTTGAATATTTTTATGTTTAATACTATAACTTAATCTCTAAACTCTAAATTCTAAATGTAAAATCTGATTGACATTATCAGGAGCTAAACAAAATTTTAAAAATAATAAGAAACTCAACAGGTGCGGACGAGGTCTCTGTAGGGTAAGTTCCGTAGGTATATATATAGTTTGTGATTTTATGCCATATAAAATTTTGCTTTTAGGATTTAGTGGTTGAATTGTTGGATACAAGTGAATGGAAAAGGAGGTGGAGATGAAAGAGACTCCATAGTGAATGAGACTTTAGTCCAACATTGGAGGTTTTAAGGCATATGTGTTGGTTTAAATTGATTGACAAGCATGTTAGTTGTAAACAAATGCATGGGGAGAGGCTCTCTCTCACGCATGGGTGCGCAGGGTTTAAGGCAAAAATTGTCCAAGTTGACTCGTGTACAAGCATGACATGCACGTGTTGAATGCAGGACCAATTAGGGCAAAATTTGTCCAAGTGAATGAATAACCACCTGAATAATTTTTTGTTTGTTGCTCAAATGTAACAGATGCATTAATTGACGATTAATGCATAATCTATAATCTCCAGACGTTTTGATTTGGGCGGGTTAATGCGCAATAACTCCATACATTTTGATCTAGATGGTTAATGAGTAATAAATGACGATAATTCGATTATTAATATTGCATGGATCTATATATGCCCTATATAAAGAGATTGTGACCAAGAGCAAAGGACAAGAAAAAGAGCAAAAATTTTCTTCCACCTTCGTACCCCAAATCTTCTGTGTGTTCCCGCTCGGTGGATTACCCATGGTAGCAATCAGGTACTTTTTCAATTCGCCACGAGCAACCAGTGCTTGGTTGTGCACGTGATTCCACTGTTATATCTTGGGAAATAGAAGTCCATCATAACCTCGAAGTATGGTCGGAGGAGGACAAATCTATTTTAAGAAAACTACTTTACACAGGCCTTAGCAACTCTTCATTTCCAGCTTAAGAGCTCCAGCTTAGGAGATCTAGCTCGGGAGCTCCAACTCAGAAGATCCAACTCAGGAGTCTGCACTTGGATTCTGCAACCCGATTCTGCAACTCGGGAGTCTGCAGCTCGGGAGGTCCAACTCCAGAGTTTATGTAAGTACCTCAAGTTGGTTTTGATATGGTCAACAGATTTAAGTTAGGTCATGATGTTTTTAATTCCTCTGTCTAAGTGTCTAGGAACTTAGGAGCAGAGGAAGTCGAGCGTAAGACGCAGTGGACGAGAAGAATTGCACGAGGAAGTGAGCCAACGGGCTCGGTGTATCTGAGGATCGACGCGGAAGCTGCGGAAGAGTACACCGGTGGAGCAAGAAGGACCTGTGCGACGTCCGTGGTATGAGAAGACGAAAGGAAGGACGCTCGAGGGGCGAAAGGCCAGAGTCAGGTTCGGGTGAGCCTAACTCCGATTGGCAAAAAATTACCCAAGAAGACCAGAAATCATGCTGGAGACTAGTTAGCTGCTGTTGACCTAAACCAGTCTCGGGTGGCCGAGCATTAGGCGCCCGAGCACTCGAGCGCCCCTGTGCATACAGGCGCCCGAGAGGCTATTTTATCAACAAAGCTTGCCGTTTGTGATCGTTGCAGTGCAGATAACTCTCAGGCCATGTGCTAGGCGCCCTAGAGCACTTGGGCGCCCAGTACTACTACTTCAGCAAATGGATAAGTTTGTCTGGAGCTATAAATAAGCCCCTAGAGCTCAGTTTCAATTCATTCATTGATCTCAAGCATTATCAAACAAGTTCTGTGTAGTTTTAATTTCCTTTTCTGAGTTTTTTCTTGTGTAAGAGGCTTTTCCGCCCGAAGAAGTTTATTCAGGAGATACGAGCTATATTCTGTCTTAGATTAGCAACCTCCCTAGTTGCAAACCAAGTAAAATTTTGACTGTCTCTTTCTTTTAAGTTTGCTATTTTTTTAATGGTATTTATTATTTGTGTTAACTAACAAACATCTTTGTTTAAGACGAAACAAAAGATAGAGTTTTCTATTTTCAAGGGCAATTCACCCCCCTCTTGTCGACCTTCGATTACCGTTAGTCTACACTTCGACTCTACAACTCGGGAGTCTCCAGCTCAGGAGATCTAGCTCAGGAGGGTCAGCTCGGGAGTCTACACTTGGACTCTGCAACCTGACTCTACAACTTGAGAGTCTTCAGCTCGGGAGTCTACACTTGGACTCTGCAACCTGACTCTGCAACTCGGGAGTCTTCAGCTCGGGAGATCCAACTCGGGAGTCAACACTTAGACACTGCAACCTAACTTTGCAACTCGAGAGTCTCCAGCTCGGGAGTTTGCACTCTGCATATAAGGCAGCTCAGGTTTTTCAAGTCACTCAACAAATAAGTTGAAATTAATTGTATAATTTTAATTTATTTTAATATCTCCGACAGTATCTCCTACATAAATTATAGTTTTAAGTATAAAAAATATTTTAAACTAAAAAATGATTACGATTTGCTCGGAGTTTACACGGTAAGATCCTTACCATAGCAAACTCATATATATATATATATATATATATATATATATATATATATATATATATATATATATATATATATATATATGCAAACCTTAATAGTTTTTCAATTTAATTTTTTATATACTTAACATTATAACTCAACTCAGCCACTAAACCCTAATTAAAAATAAAATCTTATTAGCACAACCAGAAGATAAAAAATAAAATAAAAAATTATATAAAAAAAAAACTCATGCTGATTACGCGCGCAGTAGGTCCGCAAGCTAATGTCCTTAGGCTAAAATTATTATTATTATTATAGCGTCTACAATAGATTTTTTTTTTTGTTTTTTAGCTTATGATGCGCCAATCAAATTTTATTTTTAGATTTTAATGGTTGGGTTATATTGTTAAGTATAAAAAAAATTTCAAATTAAAAATTGGTTGAGGTTTATATAGAATTTGCGTGGTTAATTTGCGTGGTAAAAATAAATTTTCAAATAAAAAATAATTGAGATTTGCATAGGGTGGGTGCAACAAAATCCTTTGAATTATATATATATATATATATATATATATATATATATATATATATATATATATATATATATATATATAATTCAAAGGATTTTGTTGCACCCACCCTATGAAAATCTCAATTATTTTTTTATTTGAAAATTTATTTTTGCTTAATAATATAACTAAATCTTAAAATAAAATTTAATTTTGTATAATCGAAAGTTTAAAAACAAACAAATAAAATAAAATAAAAAGAAGAAAAAAAAGAAAAAAATGATGCTGTGGGTGGAGCGGGCGAGTTCCACACCGCATCATATATATTATGGAGAAATGATACGTACAGTGAAAATGAATGCTTTAGAGAAAATTTTGACCGTCACTCGGTGGCACGTCCGACATCCGATCGCCGATCGGACACTGCTAGCGGCCTCTGATTGCCGCCCCGAATTAAACTATATCTTGGGAGAACGGTGAACCCGTCAGGATCGCCGACAACGGTGAGTCTGTTGAAATCAACTGTGAATAATGCGAGATCACAATTGCAGCGATCCCCGACGGATTCATCGTGTCCCCGTCGGGCATGTCACTGATTGATGATCAAAATTTTCACTGAGACATGTGCGTATCGTTATTCTATACTTTGTGTGTATATATATCCGTTGCATAGGAAGAGAATCTCAAAAACATAATGAGAACACGTACTACAAACAATAAAATTTACACTACTCCGTATTGATTTGATTGTGGATATTAAGGATCATGCATGTTTGCTTTCATGAAGATATATATGAATGAATTCTAAGACTTAAAATTATATAAGTTTTTGTTAGAGTAATTATAAACACTATGAGCGGTTGGTAAACGGAGGATATCATCAACATATTAACTATAATAAAAGTATTTAATTTGCACAATACTAAGAAGAGCAGATCGACGGAGATGTGAATTGTAGGGCCGGGGTAGAAGAATTAGCGGAAAGGTAGATTCAGCTGAATCTATCCTATCTATACATGGATAGTTGATTCAGTTTGATCCCTCCAAATTAAAAATTAAAAATTCAACTTAATCGCTCGCCGATATGCAGGTGCCCAACAGCGAGTTAGCTCGCCCACACGGGCTGGATCGGATGGTAAAGTACTTGGTCGATTTCGTCGAGGTCACAGGTTTGAGGGTCGTCAGTTACGCACGAGGATAAAATCTTGGTCTGCTGGCATTAATTCCCTCGACCCCAGTCGCCTCACCACACCACCAATGATAATCGTGATTTATCTTCCTCTGAAAATTTATGGGGCCGGGACCGGGGGCCGCTAAGGTGGCGGTTCCACCTTTTTCGCCGACAGCGAGTTAGCTCACAGCTCGGTGATCACGTTAACTGCCTAACTGGTCCCTCAGCTGGAACTTCACGAGTCCGGATCCTCTGCGCCGGACTCCTCCCTGTGCCCGTGTGCCGACTCACCGGCGATCGTCGGCGAGTCGTCCGATCGACGATCGGACACCGTCAATAATTTTTGATCGTCGTTCCCAATAAGATGATATACTCGGAGCACGGTGAACCCGTCGAAATCGTCGCATCAGACATCTCGTCGGATTCGACGGTGAATACGATACCATCACAGATGCGACGATTTCGACGGGTTCACCGTGCTCCGAGGATATCATCTTATTGGGAACGACGATCAAAAATTATTGACGGTGTCCGATCGTCGATCGGGCGACTCGCCGGCGAGTCGGCACGCGAGTACAGGGAGGAGTCCGGCGCAGAGGATCCGGACTCGAACTTCACGACGGCCACGCACACCTGCAGGCTGTAAGCTCGAGGCCTGCTTGCGTGTTTGCGACTGCGTGCCATTCCATGCATATGCTTAGTTCCGAGCTCACGGCAACGTAACTACAGTTAATGCAAACGACGAATTAATTAAGAGCTAGCATTCTCAGGGAATATTTGAAAGGTTGAGCTGGATCGATCGATTATCTTTTTATTAAATATAATTAATAAGCATCCCCAAGCACTACATGAAACGAAATTATATAATTACGTACGTACACATTCATATATTAATATAATTTGCCATGCAAGCATTTTACAGACAATTAATTAATTAATATAGCTTAATTATATTTGGCTGTAAACGTATAAACGAGGTCATGATGATATCTTTGGCCCGGACTATAAACTTGGCTTGGAAAATTTGGATGATTGACTGCATCCGGAAACCCCTGCGTGGCCAAGCACAAGCCACTATGCTTCTCGTAGTAATACCCGCCTTTGCCTCGCACATGGTCGAGCCGGTTCCCAGTCTCCAATCGCATCGCTGGTCGGTCGGAGAAAATCTGTAAAACTCGACCAGATCGACGGTCCTCCACTTCCGCCACCTTGTACGTGCCCTCGAATTGTCGGTCTAACACATAGTCGACGTCGTATCCTCCACCGGCCGGCTGCCGTGCTAATTTTGAGATTCTACTGCCCACCTCGGTCGGCGATCGGAAGTCAAAGGGGGTTCCACGAACAGGCACAATCTCGCCGGTGGGGAGGGATCTGTCATCGACTTGAGTCATGCGAGAAGCCGAGATTTGAAGTTTATGATGTAAAATCGAGCCGCTGTCGTGGCCGCCAAGGTTCCAACAAATATGTTGAGCTAGGTTTATGGGAGTTGGCTTGTCTACGGGTGTAGCGATCATGTGCACACTCAGTTCGTTGTCCTCGTACATTTCGTACGTCACGAACACGTCTACGGCTCCGGGAAAACCTATTTAATTTCAAAATAAAAAAATATATGAAGCTAATTAAGATTTAAAAAAAAAACTCGAGCTCTGATATATATATTTATACCTTGTTCTCCATCGAAGCTGCGGTAATGAAATGTGATAAATGGCACTGAAACATTTTGACGTTTATCTTCTGCTACTTCCCAAATAACTTTGTTGAATCCCCTATTTCCACCTAAACAGTACCGGACGAATGTTATTAAATGAATGGGTTGATTAAAAAAACTATATTGCTAATTAGAAACATATACGTACCATGAAATGAATCATTTCCATAGTTGCGGAAAAGATGATACGTGGTTCCGTTGAGAGTAAATTCTGCATTTTCGATTTTATTTGCGACTCGTCCGACAATTCCTCCAAAGTTATTATTATCGGTCTATATATTCAAATGAAAAAAAATATATAATTTAGTTTGATATTTTTCTATTAATTAGTAATTTAAATATTATTATTAATTAAAATAAATAAATATAAGAAAGTTTCTCTTACTATATAAGGGCCGATTCCATCAAATCCTAGAACTACATCTGCTAATTTTCCTATATATATATATATATATATATATATATATATATATATATCACCACCATTAGAAAATATTATGGTTAGGTTGGGAAAAAAATAATTATCATGCTAAACAGAGAAATCAAATATACTTGAAAAAGAATATAAAACCTTTTGAATCTGGAACACGAATAGATTGAATAGTTGCACCCCAATTAGTGATATTGACATGCATTAATGGTGATCCAAACTCATAAAACTCAACACTTTTCCTTTTGGCTCCCAAAGTAGAAGAAGCAAAGAAAGAGAGGGCGAGAAAGATAAAGAAAACCATGAAGCTCTGAGCCATCACAAGTTTAGAAAGAGAAATATAATACAGTTAGTGGAAGAACAAAAACAAAAGAAAGGTAAGAAAAAAAAAAGGTGATGCCTAATTTCTCTTTCTAAACCTGTGATGGCTTAGAAAGTTGCACATGGACGAAATTTATAATGGCGAGACTTGCTTAAGATAGGATATATGGAAACCTCTCCAAATTAGAATATATTTAGTTAGAATAATTAGTTGGATCAGTTTCTTCCATAACTATCAAGGATAAATTTGGATTCTTAATTAATTTTGTGCAATAATTTGATATATGTAATTTTTAGAACTATTTGTTAACCTCCTAATTGCGGAGCCAATACACCATTGTATGTGGTGCTATATCATGGGTGTGTGTGTGTTTCAAAAAAGGTGGATCCGCCACCTCAGCGGCCCTTTGGTCTCTGCCCCACGAGGTTTTCAGAGGGAGGTAAATCACAGATTTACTGAGGGTGGAGAAGGCGTCTGGGGGCCGAGAGAATTTAAGCCAGCAGACCAGGATTTTAACCTTGTGCGCAATTGACGACTCTCGGCCCCATGACCTCCGTTTCAAGCAGCAGACGCCTTACCCACTCACCCAGCCCGTGGGGGCAAAAAATAGTAAATAGGGACGATAATAAATTATATATTAAATAGCTAGGGACGATGTTAGGACCAAAAGGAATCTAGATATCTCCACAATGGCATGATATTGTCCACTTTGGGCCTAAGCCCTCATGGTTTTGCTCTTGGGCTCTCCCCAAAAAGCCTCTTGCCAATGAAGATATATCATATTCCTTATAAGCCTATGATCCAACCATGTGATTTCCAATGTGGGACTAAGTTTGCACCTTTGCAACTCCTAACAAACCCCCACTCAAACAAAGGACCACATGCCCCCACCACAAGCGGAAACCTTTTCTTTGCCCCTCGGTCCACCTGACCTACTAGGACTTGACCACCTAGCCGCAACTAGAACTGATCCTCTTGATCAAGATGTTAGTGATATGAGAGAAGTGTCCTAAGGCAATCGCCTTATGATTGTAAAACATTTATATTAATAAATGATAATTCACTATTTGAGTATACATGCTTGTGTATTTGATTGGGATCTTAAACTCATCTACTGAATGTCCGCAATACAACTCACAGCATAAGAGAATTTGTGATGAGATCACAACTAGTGATTATCTCTAAATGCGCAAATGTGAAGTATTGAAAATATCCCTAGTCGATGAATTGATAAAAACGGACACTATCAATTCTGTTGAGACTAGCATGAGTTATTCTCTAATAAGCTGATTCTCACTGGCTGGTGACATTGGGATGTCCGGAGATAAATATGGATGCTAGTTAAGGGAACTAGTTCATTGGAGTGACTAGCTGTAAGACTTCATATGGGAATCTACAACATTGTATGTGGTGGTATATCGTGGCGAAATCCTTCGCCCCAGCGCCCCCGCCGTACGTCCCAAGGTCATCACGAGAGAGGTAAACCACGGTCCCCGGAGTAATTAGTGCACAGTTGAGCCGAGAATTGATACACCAAACGCCCAAAGTTTTAATCCAGTGCGCCTCGCGCGACTCGAACCCAGGACCTCTTAGACAACACCCCCATGCACTAATCATTCCGGATCCCCGTGGGGACATATGTGGTGGTAAGTGGTATATCATGTGTGTGTGTGTGTGTGTGTGTGTGAGGGAGAGAGAGAGAGGGATAAGTTGTGTAAAGATTATATATTTAATAGCTAGGGACGACAATAAATAGTAACTAGGGATGGAAATAAGTGTGAACACAATAAGATACATGCCTTATAGTAATTTTTAAAAATAGATTTGTAAAATACAAGAGTAAATTGGGTTACAATATCATTTTAATAGCCAATATTTTTTATGTTTGTGTGTGTTTTATGTAACAAACTATGTGCATGTATGCTTGTCTTTCTCAATTTCTGAACCTAATCCACCATTAATATCATTGGTGCAATTGACTTCAACTCAAGGTTGATCAAGCTCGGGTTGATTCAAGTTTGGATTTTGATATTTGATCAATATATAAGTGAGAAGTCAAGTAGGTTAAAGTTGACCAGATATTTGATGATGTTAGAAGTCTAATGATAAATTGGTAAGAGGAAAGTCTAAGTGAGTCGAGGAGGACTAGACACTTGGTAATCAAAAGTCCAACAAGAATTTGATAAGAGGAAAGTCTAAATAAATCAAGGAGAATCAGATACTTGGTGATCGGAAGTCCAATGAAAAGTTGGAAAAAGGAAAGTCCAAGTGAGTAAAGGTTGACCAAACACTTAGTGAGAAAGTCCTGATATGTCAAGGTTGATCGAATATTAGAAAATGAAAAGTCTCAACAAGTAACGAATGACTAGATGTTAAGCAGAGGATGTCTTGGTAGGTTGAAGTCAATTAGATACCAAGCAAGACATAATTCAGCCTTGATAAGACTAAATTAGGGTTACCAATCAATCGGGGTGATGTGGCAATCTATTGGTAAACCCTAAATCCAGAATTCATGATTTAGGGGTTGGGCAATCAATTGGTCTAAGTCAATCAATTGAGGTAATTGATTGACGTATGTTTCTCAAGCCAACAAAAGTTTACTGAATCGATCTGTCAATTGATTCAACAATGCCAATCGATTATGCCAATCGATTGGAAGTGATTTCTCTGCAAATAAAAGACTTCAAAATTGATTGGGTCAATCGATTGGAAGCTGAAAATTGACTGACGTGGCTTACCAATCGATTGGTCGGGTAAAAAAGAGTTGTTCTATAAGTTTGAATGGTCAGATCTAAGGTGGCAATTGATTCGAGGTAAGACCAATCAATTGGGAGACGTATTTCAACCCAAAAGCAACCCTAGAAAAGGGGATCTTGTGGTGATTTGAAACCACTGATGCTTGAGGGTTTGGGGAAAAAGTGTTGTTGCATTTCTTACCACCAAGAGGTAATTCAAAGCAAGAAAAGAGCAAGCAAAGCAAGTTTTTTCATTTCAAAGTCATTTTCGATTTCTTATGATGTTCTTATAAGAACAAGTATGCACGAGGCTTCTTTGCCTTTGGAAAGTTTTTGATAGGGAGTGAGTTCATAGTAGAAGTGATCGTTGGAGTGGACTCTTGGATTAGTCACCTCAAGGAGGCAAATACCAAGTAAAATTTCGGAGTTGTACATGTGGAGTCAAATTTGATTCAAGTTTCCGTTGCACATTTAAACAACGAGCATGACAATATCAAGAAAAGCGATTGAAGCTATTCACCCTCCCCCCTCTAGCTTGCACGGATCCTAACAAGTGGTATTAGGGCATGACCTCTCTTCATCTGACTAACCACTGAATGAAACACGAGCTAGAGAGAGAAGAAGTTGAAATTTTAAGCACTCTAATATTAACAAGTCAAAGGACTGATATTCAAAAGCACTCAACTTCACAATGGATCCCATAGACAAATTCAGATATGATATCTGAGTACCTCCACCATTCAAATTGGGTGAATTCGAGCATTGGAAGTCAAGGATGAAATACTTCCTCAAGATGGACATAGAGCAGTAGTTTGTTCTAATGGAAAGATTTGAAGCTCCGAGAAATACAAAAGAAAAACTTCTTCGGAGAAACAAATGGAGCATGGAACAAATTCAAAAGTCTATATAGCAAATGAAAAGATAATTAAATTACTAGTTAATATTTTCCCTAATGATATTTTGTGTAAGATAGGTGAATATCAAAATGCTAAGGAATTATGGACACAGCTAATGAAGCTTCATGAAAATCCAACCTCAACGTTAAGTGAAAATGAATCCAAAGAGGGAGACTTATTGGATCAAGAATTTGAAGATTCGGAGGTTGAGAAATGGTCAACATCCAACGATGAAATTGAGGAAGTCTCCACCTCAAGAATTGAGGAAGAGAGGCCATTGACACCGGAACGATAATAAGTCTGGACATCCGGAGCCAATGTGGAAGAAGAGTTTGCCACCTCTATGAGTAGAGATAGTTCACCTCACGAAGGTATAATAATTTTAATTGTTAAAAATAAAGATCATATCATTTATTTCATATGTAGAAAAAATGCACTACAAGAGTAAATGTTCTAAATTGATGAAGAAAAAAATTAAGTTGGCATCCAAGACAAGGGAGAAACTAAAGGAGGTGGAATCCTTGATATGTGAAGGCAAAGAGCACATTATGTATTTCACATGCAATCAAAGAGGATATTACCAGAATCAATATCCAAAGGAGAAGTATTAAAATAAAAGCAAGGCAGGAAGCTTAAAATTATGGAGAGTTTCAAATGTATCATTTAATAATGTTATTTCCTTTACATCATGATAATATACATGTTAGAAATAAGTTTTATGATTTTAAATCGTGTTATCATAAAAATAGGAAGCATGATAATTTTAAGGGCAATTATCGATCATATCATGCTAGAGCAACTCTACCTAATGAAGGACAGGAAAGTAGAAAATAATCTATACAATAACTATAAAGAAATTAGACACATACTTAGAAAAAGAAATATCCAATGTAATAATGAAAAATCAAACTTTGAGGATTGAAAATCAAGTCTTGAGTTCAAGACATAATAAGCTAAAAAAGACCCTCAGTAAGATGAAAAATATGTTTAAAGGGTCAAAGAAATGAGATCTTGGCTTAATAGACAAAAGTCATCTAAGAGTAAAAAAAGTTTGGGATACAAATCTAAGTCTAAGGAAAGCGCATAGCTTTATACCATAGAGTTCTATATAATTATAAAACTAACCCCAGCTAGATTTAGGAGTCAAGTCAAGGTTATAAAGAAAGTTATCCCTATTATTGTTCTTGAGGAGACTAGCATGACTAAGACTTCTAAGAAGTCTAAGAAAGTCGTTAGAAAAGTGTAGGATCTTAGAGAGCGAAGGGCAGTGAAAGTAAGTGAGTATGCAGCGAAAAGTAAAGCAAAAAAGCACGGCTAACACTTTTTGTTTTTATTTGGTTCGGAGTCTGTTACGGCTCCTACTCCAAGACCCACAATCCTTAACCGTTTACTTTGGGCAATTCTATAAATCGCAAATGAGTACAAGAATGCAATGCTTATGTACAAGAAATAAATAAAAAGAATACCGACAAATATTAAATGAATTGAAGGGAAAGCACGTCATTGTTGGAGCAGCGTTTCGTCTTCTCTGGATCATTTCGGAGTAGCACACGAGAGCATAAGAGTTGTGAAAAAGTTGTCTTGAGTCTCTAGTTGAAAACCCATTATATAGGGTCATACGGGCGACCGTGAGCCTACAGGGGCACCCGTGTTGCTGCGACCCAGCCGTGGTCTCATCCCATGCTTGGCCCAAGTTTTATCCTAACTCAGGCGCCTAACTATTTCTCGGGTGCCTGTGTTGCTAATGTAGAGGCTCCAACCAACGTACGCCAACTCAGCCACGCCTTGCCTGAGTCACGGGTACACGGGTGCCCGAGCCCATTCGGGCGCCTGAGACCTCTCGGGCTCTTGTGTTCTCAGGTGCCCGAGTCCTCTCTGGATCCTGAGTTGTCGCAAGTCTCCAATTCACTTAGCTGTAACATAGGATTAGTCCAACAATAATATGCAAAGGAAATGCATACATGATAGCTAGTGTTGTCCGATCCTGACTTTCATGTTTCCACTGAAACCCTAAGTCGGACCGACGCCTACTGTTTCCTCTTCCAGGAAACACGCCCTCACCTACTCTACTTTGGAAAAGTTACCTATTGTCAATCGGCACCTCCGGTTGGACTTTTTCTCGGCCACCGAAGACTCCGGATCTCGCAACATCCATACCTTGACTCATCCCTACTTCTGTCCGTTTCCTCGCTCAACTAAGACTCTTGCCCGATCTTCTGGATCATGACTTTTATGCCCAACCCTCGGTCAGGTCTTCGTGCTTAGCTTTACTCACCAGGTCATCAGTGTCCAACCCTCAGTTAGGTCTTTGTGCCTAGCTTTATTCACCAGGTCTTCAGTGCCCAGCCCTCGACCAGGATTTCGTGCCCAACCCTGCATACTAAGATTTCGTCCCTAGATAAACTAGGACTTTCTCGCATACTTAGTGAAGCACATATACAAACACAGAACATTGGTATAAATATGTAATAAAACAATCTGATTAGAAACATAAAAGCAGTATCCATCTTTATAAAGAAAACTATTGAAAAAGGAAAAAAAAATCCAGAAGTTACCTAACTCCAATCCCTTTTCATTGCATTGGGTCATTAATCTCACAACAGTCTGTAGAAAAAACGAGTAATCAATACTCATAATGTAGATACATAAACCAGTACATATGAAATAACCTATTCTTGTTGCATATCCAACACAAGTAGCATTAGTCATTGAAGCTTCACCATTCTCCATAATGCGCTACTCCAACACTGTAATTTGTCTTTGTTTCTCCTATATTTAACACTCTAAATTCTCGATCTATAATTAATCATGAGGAATTAGTTAAAAACAATCAATCTCTAGCTTTATTGCATAAAGACTCAAACAAGTATAATGAACCAAACAATGACAAAACTAATGGGAAAGCAGATTAAACTAAAGGCAACAAAGATTAAAAAAATATAAGAATATTGGGAGAAGAATAAACACAGACCAAATACATATTGAATTAAATTAATATAACTTGTCACCCAAAAAATTATAAAACTGCTTCATTTAGATGTGAGATGGAGATGATGGAATGATGGCCTTATTTGCAGGTAATGAAATTGCCCGTAGAAGTGGGACAAAGAAACAAGAATATTAGGCAATGGCACAACAAGATACTCTTATGCCTTGACAAATTAAATTCCCTGACTATGGAAACATCACACACGTGGCAGGAGAATACAACTATTTAACTTGCTATAATACCAATCAACAGAAGCGTCACAATAAAGTATTACCAATTGGCTTCTTGAAACTCAATTAAAATGAACAAGGAGTCTTTCTCAACAATTATCACCAATGAAATGCAAGTCAAGTTTATGGTGATTGATATGTAACTACATAAGTCAACATAGACGACGTGACTACAGAAGGCAATAAAACTGTCCGCAGAAGTGGAAGATACTTTTGTAGATGCTCTCGAGTCAAATCAGTCGATGTTTTTTTTTCCTTTATGAGACATAGTTGGGACTTTTTCTTGTTTTGTTACCCCTCAAAATCCTGTAAGAAGAAAAAAAATCAAGTGCAGAAAAATATAATTGCACAGAACGGAAGAATGAAATATGCCAAAAGAATAAATATATACAAACAAGTACATAGTCAGCATACGTAGGATGCTATATCTGCGTGATAGGATTCTGAAAGACAATATAACAAAATTAAATCAAGATTGTTTCTGTGTAAGCCCTGATAGCTAACTCTGCCAAGCTATAACTAGGTTCATACAAATAGATTATTTGTTGCATCAGAAATCATATTTTGCTAAGAAGCCATCCAAAGAAAAATCTTCAATAAGATATAATAGACTAGAGTCAATCACCATGAATTTAACAAACTCTGGTTCTTAAGTATAATTTATGAAAAAACAAAACTTCCTCATAAAATAGTCTCAACTCTCATCTAAGTACACTTGCTCCAAACGAAGACCAAAAATAGCACAATGAAACTATAAAAATTGGAGGATGTGCCCATTGAACCCACTAATTAAGAAGGGCCTACCAAAAAATTTTCCCCTCGTATGCGAGGCTTCAATCTTTACAGGGATACAAGAAAAAAAAAAGCAACCAATAAGGAAGTATTCCTTACTGCTTAACTATCAACTGTTCTTTCAAAAGTTTTTCAGCATCAATCCCGTCAATGAACTGCAAGCACCATTTTAGCAACTCCAATTAGGATATCAAATTAGAAAACTAATATCGCATATTATTAAAATGAAACTAATGATTCAATGAAACAAAAGAACGCACATCTAGTCATATAAAAATAACATTAACATCCCAACTTATATTACTTAATGAGTACAACTAAAGACCTGGGATATGACATTTATAATCAGTACTATGATTTGATGAAAAAAATTAAATAAATAAGAACTATGCTTTGAACAAAAAAAAAACAATCTACAATATGCCCAAATTTGTATTTCCATCTCTCTAACAAATTTAAATTTAAAAAAAATAAATAAATAAGAACTATGCTTTGAACAAAAAAAACAATCTACAATATGCCCAAATTGGTATTTCCATATCTCTAACAAATGTAAATTTTAAATTTAGTGGTTATATTGTCTCTTTTTACCAACAACGTAACCTTATTAACTAAAAACTAAAATATTCATGAAATATTAAAATATCACAAACTTTACAAAATAAAAATCTTGAATCTATTGCAAACCTTACAGAAGTTCGATACTTCAATTATTAATTGGAAGTTACATATGTAACTTCCATTAACCGTTTATCACCCGATGAGACAATAAACAAACTTGGCAATGCCAACAAAATATGATAGCTATGATTAATTCCTTACAAATTGGAAAAAACATAAATAAAGCAGTTATCTATATAAAATCAGAAGAAGATGCAACACAAACAAGCACATGTAGAGCTCTAGTACTCGATAGAGTTGAGTTCTGCAATCAGCATATCCTCATTAAAGATGCACTAATTGGAAAAGCAAGCACAAAATTCACATGAAATCACAAAAAATAGTAGAACAGTAGATGAGATCCACATAAGATCCCCATTTGAAAGAAAATGGAGGGAGGTAGAGGCACCGACTCGCCTGATTCTCTTTGCTGGAGAAGAGAAGAGCCTTTACGCTCAGACAAAAGGAGGGACAGGGGCCAAAAAATGGAAGAAGCAAAGACGTGGATTCAGAATCCCGAAGTCGGCACAGATCTGCTCTAAGGAGGACTGTAGGAAAGTCTGATTCCTATGGCGTCGACAGTGGTAGTGTTCAGAGAGGAGGCATGGGATGGGAGTAACTTGCAGACCTCATGACCACAGAGAAGACTGACGATAGCCATTCCAGAGAGGGCTTCACCTGAGATGGCTTTGGCACAAAGAGGATCGGCAGAGAGGCAACTTAGACAACACCCCATGCACTAACCACTCCGGATCCCCGTGGGGACGGAGAGAGTATAGGCGGAGAGGGCTTCGCCAGAGTGAGAGGTCTTCGCCGGAGTGAGAAGTTAAGGGTTGGTGACAGAGAAGTCGGTGGTGGAGGGAATTCGCGTGACTGCGTGAGGGTGAGTTCGTGAGTTTGCATGACGATGCGGATGGAAAAAAAAAATATGGAGGCAGCAACAAATTGAATCCGGGATGATAATTAGTGACCTTACTACTGCATCATAGTCCCGGACTGTGACAATGTCGATGGAGCGAGTTAATTAGGTTTCTGTGGCGAAAATAATTCAAGAAAAGATTATTAACAGAGCAGATTGCATGTTGTTAATATTTTATAATAGTTATTAATAATATATATTTTTATATGACGTTATTTATATATAAAAAATATTAATGACGTACTCTGCGCTGTTAATATTTTATCATATTTATTAATAATATATATTTTTATATGTCGTTATTTATGTATATGTATAAAATATATTACTGGCATACTCCACATAGGATTAATATTTAATTTTAATAGCGCACTCTACATATCATAGAAAAGTTTATTCACAATGTATTTTTTTTCTGTACGCCATTATTTATATAAACATTATACTATCTATAGTGCACATAATTAAGTGCATCGTAAAAATTATTATTAACGACATGTTTTAACCGCGCGTAGTTAATGACGTACTATGGAAAGTCATATTTATTATAATGTGTATTCTACCCTCTCCCCGACTTCGCGGACATTTGGAAGGCGAGGGATAGAGATGTTATTTCCAGCCAAGATCATATTCTTATTCTTTCTCTGGCTCTGTAGACGTTCGAGAGTCGAGAGATTTAGTTATTATTATCTCCAGTGGGACCACCTCCAAGTCTCGCATAAGGTTCGAGTGCATATAGTTTTATATTACACATGTATTTTATTGTTGTTCTTCTTCTCAGCTTACAAGATGGTACTTCACATTACGGACTTGTATATTGCCCTTAGCGTGGTTCAACCTGCTTGATCAGGAGCTACCAGCGAAGGCACCCTTATCGCAGCATTATGCCCTTATGGTGGCGCAACCTCCCTGATCGGGAGCTACCAGCGAAGGCGCCCTTATCGCGGTGTTATGCCCTTATCATGGCTCAAACTCCCTAATCGAGAGCTACCAGCGAAGACGCCCTTATCGCGACGTTAAGGCCTTATCGTGGCTCAACCTCCTTGATCGGGAGCTACAAGCGAAGGCTCCATTAACGCGACATTATGCCCTAATCGTGACTCAACCTCTCTGATCGGGAGCTACCAACGAAAGTGCCCTTAACACGACGTTATGTCCTTATCGTGGCTCAACCTCCCTGATTGGGAGTTACCAACAAAGGCGCCCTTAACACGACGTTATGCCCTTATCGTGGCTCAACCTCCCTGATCGGGAGCTACCAGCGAAGACGCCCTTATCGTAGCGTTATGCTCTTATCGTGACTCAACCTCCCTGATCAGGAGTTATCAGCAAAGGCGCCTTTAATGCGACATTATTCCCTTATCGTGGCTCTTATCGCGCCTCTTATCGTGGCTCACCCTCCCTAATCAGGAGCTACCAGCGAATGTGCCCTTAACGCGGCATTATGTCCTTATCATTACTCAACCTCCCTGATCGGGAGTTACCAGCAAAGGAGCCCTTAACGTAGCATTATGCCCTTTTCGTAGCTTAACCTCCTTGATCGGGAGCTATCAGCGAAGGCGCCCTTATGGAGGCATTATGTTCTTATCGTGGCTCAAT
This sequence comes from Boesenbergia rotunda, assembly GCA_024364735.1. NCBI lineage: Eukaryota > Viridiplantae > Streptophyta > Magnoliopsida > Zingiberales > Zingiberaceae > Boesenbergia > Boesenbergia rotunda. Next base: position 701,540 of record JAGFNQ010000911.1, read on the forward strand.
CCCCCCCCCCCCCCCCCCCCCCCCCCCCCCCGCGTTTGGAATCAAGCTAATCTCCACTGGTCTCGAACCAACCTATCGTCCCGTTCGAGACTCAACCTCCCCCGTTGGAGGTCAAGCTATTCTCCACTGGTCTAAGACCAATGTATTATACACTGGTCTCGGACCAGCATATTGTCCTGTTCGAGGCTCAAGCTCCCCTAATCAGGGTTGAGCTATTATCTATTGGTATCAGACCAGGCTATTGTTCTATTCGGGGCTTAACCTCCCCTATTCAGGGTCGAGCTATTTGTTGGAGCAATCGGCCCTAAGATGGTCCGGTGTGACCATGGGTTTTGATGTTTGGGCAAAGGGTTTAAGTTAGGTTTACCCTTGTATATTTGATATGCGTATGTTGAGTGTGCAAGTTGTACAGGTACACATATGGACTTGACTGGACGGCCTCAGTACGGTGAAGGATGGCATGAAGGCAAGCTGGAGGCTTGTGCGCGCATCTGAGGGACTTTGGAGTGCAGGGACGATGAGCTGATGGGCGCGGACTTCGAGGCGTACGTGAAGGGTGGCATGGATGCAAGCTGGAGGCTTGCGTGCGCATCCGAGGGACGAGGGCCGAAGATGAAGAGGGCGCGAAGGCAACAGTCGAGGCTGCGGAAGAGGAGTTAGTCGAGTCGTGAGGGTACGAGTGCAGTGTGATTGTACTCGGGAAATCCTAGGGTTTGAGTGCGGAGTGGAATGTACTCAGGAGGGGAAACCTTAGGTGTGTGAGCAGGGCAGTCGACTGCCATTGTGGCAGTCGACTGGGACCACAACACACAGAGAATCGGGTCGACCCAAGGAGGGTCGACCAGTCGACTGCCAGTCGACTGGAATTGGTTCCAGTCGACTGGCTCCAGTCGACTGGTCCTGTACCAGTCGACTGGAGGTCGACCGTTGCGAAGGCGGCTGAGACATTCATTGCATATTTTGTAACCGTTGAAGCCTACCAGTCGACTGGTAAGTGAGCAGTCGACTGGTAGCGAGAAATCAGCCCCGAATCCTATTTAAAGAGGACTTCGTGGTGGCTGAGTTTCTTGACGAAACTTGTCTTGGTTAAGGGCAAGTTAGTAGTCTTCGTGTCCAGAGCTTTGGTTGGTGTTGTGGTGAGGTTTCTCCACCCACAAGGAGCGACACGTGATAGCCGGAGAGCATCCGGGGAGCGATCCGCCGAAGGATCAAGGGATCGTCCACCTCACGGACTGTCGTGGAGTAGGAGCTTCATCTCCGAACCACGTAAATCTGGTTGGTTAGCATTGTGTAGTTGTTAGTTTGTTTTTATTTGTATTTCCGTTGCGCAACTAACAACGTAAGTGAAAGAAAGCACCGAAAATGCTATTCACCCCCCTCTAGCTAGGGCAAAGATCCCAACACTATTCTCCATTGGTCTCGGACTAGCATATTCTTCAGTGGTCTTGGATCAGCATATTGTACCGTTCAGGGCTCAACCTCCCCCGTTCGGGGTCGAACAATTATCTCATTTGGTCTCGGACCGACATATTCTTCACTGGTCTCGGACCAACCAATTATCTCGTTCAGGGCTCAACCTCCCTCGTTCGGGATCGATCTATTCTCCACTGGTCTTGGATCAACCTATTATCCCATTCAGGGCTCAACCTCCCCGTTCGGGGTCAAGCTATTCTCCACTGGTCCCGGATCAGCATATTCTTCATTGGTCTCATATCAGCATATTGTCCTGTTCGGGGCTCAACCTCTCCCGTTCGGGATTAAGCTATCTCCACTGGTTTTGGACCAATAATTATCCACTGGTGTCAGACCAATGATTCTCATGTTAGCGAGGCAAACCTAGCTCCGCGCTATCGCTTCATATATCTCTCGCCTTTACGATGAACTCGACGAACCTAGCTCTATGCTAATGCTTCATCTGTCTCTCTACCTTACGACGAGCTCGGCAAACCTAGCTCCGTGCTAGCACTTCATCTATCTCTCTACCTTACGACAGACTCGGCGAACCTAGCTCTGCGCTTGCGCTTCATCTCTCTCTTTCGCCTCACGACAAGCTCAGGTGTTGGCCTTACCACAGGCTTGAACATCATCTTCCCACCAGTTAACTTTGCCACACGGACCCTGACATCTTGAATAAAATAATTGTCTAGTCAGTTAGAGTCGTGTCTCTTTCAACTAGATTTGAAGGGGAGACTTGCGTTATGAGGTAAATGGGAAGTTAAAAAGTCTGGGGAGTTTGGTCATTTTGGCCATGAGGCCACTTCTCCCTCTTTTTTTCCAGTTCGGATCCTCTGTCCCAACTCCCCCTCTGTCCCAACTCCCCCTCTGTCCCTCTGTCCCAAACACAAAACGATAAAAAAAACACGTGCAGCTCGTGTGACTTCGCCGAGCAGGGATTGCGTAAACCAATGAAGTCAAGAAATCACAGTCCGGGGATTGCGTAAATCAATGAAGTCAAGAAGTCACAGTCCGGGTCCAGGTGGAAAACTCATACCAATACTTGGAAAACTCTAACGCCTCAAGAGAAGCTCTTTCTTCTACTTAGGAGCACCCCTTTGCTAAGCTGGGAAAACCATGTTGATACTGGCCACACCAGAAAAAGAGTCACTCCTCGAGGTAGGTAAGCGACTGGAAGAGTCTTTTTAAGGCTTTCACCAATAGAATAGAACAGCAATAGGCAAGAAGAAGAGAAGGTTTCCGCACAGGGTTACTTAATCTCTTTTGCTTCTTAATTGAATTGGTTAGAAAGAATTTCCGCTATAAGGAGATAGTGAAAGAAAGTGAAACCAAAGCTGTCACTTCGAAGTCTTATGAATCAGAATCAAGATCCGTTTTCAATCGATTCCCCCGGAATCAAGGTAAGGGCAGAGAGGTGCGAAGGAGCCTCATCCTGTGCCCTTTCGAGAGATTGGTCCCTTTGTCCTGCAACGGAGGAGCTCGTCGCACCGTGATTAATGCTTCAGCTCTGACTAAGGGATGCTCTGAGTGAGGTATGCTTGAGAAGTGCATGGCTTATTCGGTTGTCCGCAGCTGCTGGGAGAGGGGAAGGGAGAGGTCAAAATGCAGAAACACTAGGGGGACGATGCAGACGCCGACGCCGGGGCTAGGAGAGGGGAGAAGGTCGACGTGATCGTCTGCGAAGTCACTCGGGATTTAGGGCACGCGACGCGATTCGCAGAGGGTTTTTTTTTATCGCGAGAGGGTGGGGTTCGGGCGGAGTCACGCGAGCTGCATGGGTTTTTTTTGTCGTTTTGTGTTTGGGACAGAGGGACAGAGGGGGAGTTGGGACAGAGGATCCGAACTGCTTTTTTTCCCCCTAACGCATGAGAGGAGGGGGTATCTTTTCTTTTTTCTTTTTTCTTGGTAGGAGGTTAAACGACGCAAAGAGGGGGACCTTCATCATGCTCGCCGGCCACACCTCTTCCTCCTTCACATGCACACCAATGTCAGCCAGGCCTCTCCCTCCCTCACGCGCATGTTAACGTCAGCCGCCTCCTGCCGCGCCATTCCTAGAATAGTTCTGACCTTCCTCCTCCACACTAGAGACAATCCACAGAGATTCAGCCACATTCGGTCCAGATCCGTCACTGCCGACATCGATTCGCAGAGATCCTGCCACATCCGACCCCTATCAGCCACCGTCGGCACCGTTACGCAGAGATCTGGCAACATCCGGCCGAGATCCGCCGCTACCGACGCCGATCTGCAGAGATCCAGCCACATCCGGGCCCTATCAACTGCTGTCGGCGTCGATCCGTTGAGATCCGGCCACATTTGGCCCAAATTCGCCGCTGTTGGCGCTGATCCTCAAAGATCCAGCCACATCCGGTCCAGATCCGCAGCCGCTGACGCTGATCCGTAAAGATCCAACTACATCTTGCCCCTATCAGCCACTGCTGACACCAATCCACAGAGATCTTGCCACATCCATCCCAGATCAACAACTGCCGATGCCGATCCGCAAAGATTCGGCTACATCCGTCCTAGATCCACCGCTGCCCGCGTTGATCTGTAGAGATTCGACCATATCCGGCCCATATCTACCACTGTCGACGTCGATCCGCAGAGGTCCGGCCATATATGGCCCAGATCCGCCATTGCCGACATCGATCTGCAGAGATCCGGCCACATCCGGCCCAGATCCGCTGCTGTCGGTGTCGATCCATAGAGATCTGGCCACACCCGACTCAGATCCGCAGCTGCCGACCACCTCCGATAGACATCCGGACACATTCAACCCAGGTCCATCACACCGCCAATAATCCGACGCATATCAGCCACATTCGGCACCGATCCAGTCTAGATCAGCAACATCCATCATCGATCCAATACAAATCGGTTATCCTCGACATAGATCTGTCACGGTTGCTACATTATGGTCTTTGAGTCGTTACTGTATTCTAGTCTTTGGGGAGCTATCATATTCCAGCGTTTGAGTCGCATTACTATGTCTCGACCTTCGGTCCACTTTTGCGGGCCTAATATGTCTTTACATTTAATATTCATTATTTATATACTAGATTATATTGTTATGTTGTCTATCTGCTTTACGGATTCTGTCGAAACCCGATCTTCCCCCTAAAACTCTGTTTGCTTTTTTTATATCTTCGAGCAGCCTTGTAGGCACCATGAACGGAAGACGTTTTAGTACATTTGATTTATTATGAGTTTTTCTTGAAATTCTCGCGATTTAATTAACTTAGAAGACAACTCACCCTCCTCTTTCTTTGGGTCATGATAACTTTGTCAATATCTAGTACAGTTCACCTATGAGTCATTCCTCGAGCAAGAACAGATGGATCTAGAAATAATTCTTTATTTGTCGCTTAGATTCCTCAGATTTTGCTTATAACATCATTTCTTCCTTCTTGACGTCGCCGGACACTATTGTCAAAGGGAGCTTGGACTCACTCAGCGGAGGAGAAGCAGCAAAGTGCCCACCAAGAATAAACATGATCGTAAATCTGGATTTCCCAAGTTAAAGAGAAGGAAGGGAAATGCCCTTCTCCATTTTGATTATGGAATATCAGGAGTTCTACTGATTCTGACCGGTGAGTCCGACTTTTGACGGATCATCATGACATCGGCGAATACGTCAATAGAATCTCGGGAATTCCTTATCGGATTTCTAGCTACCAAAGTCAGCTTAATAGTATAAGCCTCGTAATGATTAATGAGGTGTTTTTAATTAATCTCGAGCGATTGACCCGGCTATATAGAAATTTTTTATCGACCGTCAATATAAACCTGATAATGCATCACATGTCGAGGGAGATCATCCATTTGAATGCACAATAAATGAAACTAGTTTCGAAGAATAATTATTCAAACAATAAAAAATACAAATTATGCCTAATGACACTAGTGTTTTGATCAAATGAATTATTTTCTTCCAATAATTTATTAATTATTATTATTATTATTATTCATTTTGCATATTATGATAATATAAAACCATTTTTAAAGAAATAATCTAAATTTATGGGTTACTCAAAATAATAGAATTTAAATATTAATTATGACTTTTTCAAACAATATGTTCCCCGCAAAACATCGGAATTGGTCACTTCGTCGATAATTATTATATATGAATGGTTCTCTTTTACAATAATTATAGATAAAATCATAATTTCTATCAATAATTACCAACGAAATTATTGATTCCGTTGGTAATTTTCATGTTGATAATTAATGACAGAAACAAATATTCTATAGTTAAATATACTGACGAAATATTAAATTTTGTCAATATATTTACCGAAGGAAGCTAAATAGCGATGGAATATAGATGAAAATACCCATTCGTAAATCGAGATTTCTTTGCAGTGAGTCGATTTTTTTCTCAATATAAATATTCATCAAAACGTGTGCATGTATATATGTAATATGCTCACCTTGTGACCATCATGCATGTGTAATTTTTTCTTAATTTCTTTAGTTTAAATATTTTAACCCAAATTATAATCCCTAAAGATTAAATCCTAGTCGGGGTGCCTAGATTGAATCTAGGTGGCCCGATTATATATATATATATTTTTAAAATTTAAAAATTAATATTTTCTCAAATATAAACCTTAAATATATTATTATATCCGGTGAATACTTAAAATTTTTTATTTTTTATTTTTTTAACTTGAACACTATAACTCAATTGGAAAATCTGAACCCTAAGGGTACGTAAAGAGTTTAAAAATAAAAAATAAAATTATATCAATCCAGACGCTTGGATTGAATAGTCGGAGGTCGTAGATGGTGTCTAGGTGACAATCGAACGTGTGCATATAAAGTATCACGTCATTTTTTGAGGTTTTCATTGAGTTTTTTAGTTAAGCATATCTGAGCTGATATATATATATATATATATATATATATATATATATGGCAGTATGGATGTCAAAATTGAATTTGACCCGCCAACCCGATCTGAGTCTATTTGAAAAATATAGGATTCAGATTGGGGGTTTTCAGGTTCAGATCGAGTTTGGGTTGGAGGGGGGGGGGGGGTTCGGGTTGTGTGAAGATCAGGTTGGGTTTGGGTTGATCTGAATTGACTCGGTTTAACTCGGATTTATAGTTTAGTGGTTTTTTAAGAGTTAAATCTATTAGTGCTGGGTGCACAATATGTAATCGGGATTTTGATATATGACTAAGATAAAAATTAGGTTAGTTGTGATCTAACCAGTTGTGCTAAGTTTTTAGGTGCAGAATATTTGACAGGTGTTAAAGTCTTGGTTCTGAATTATGTATTGATCAAATCCTAGTGGATCTAGGAATCTATGATCTAGTTGGGAATATAATCTTGCAAGAGCTAAATCTTGGTTGAAGACCAAATAGACAAATTCTTTGCTGGAGGCTAGGTGAATCAAGTTCAAGTGATTAATAGACTTGGTTGGTGCTAGATGCTGAGATTTACCTGTGGGGGTTTTGTGGAAGAGGTGGAGAATGTTCTTTTGAAGATTTATGGAATTCGCGTCAAGGTAGAGATTGTTAGAGTTTGGTGACCCAAATTCTGTTTAATCCGTTAATATTTATTAGATGTTTTCTTATTAATATGTTAATTAACAGATTCTTTATAAATCTGTTAATTAACAATTTCGTTATTAATTTTTTATTTGACTAAGTATTCTAAGGTCTCTATAAATTGTGTATCTCATAGACAAGTTGGATCAATCAATGAAGAAAGTTATTTGGTTACCTCTTCTTTCTTTCTCTCTACCTCTCTTCTCTCTCTACTTCTCTTTACTTTATTATATGAGAGTTGCCGTTTTTCCGTCGTAATTTTGTTTCAAGTGGTATCAGAGCCAGGTTGGATGTCAACCGGGATTAATGACAACGGCAAGTATGAAGGAAAAATCCGCTGCTGCACTATGGCTAAAATTAGAGCAGCTATGCATGATAGAGAAGTCTGGTGAGGTTGATGTTGCCGAAAATCATAGTAATGGTGAACTTCTCGTTGCCTCTGATGCTGATTTGAAGCAGAGTGAAGAATGGATTCTTAATTCTGGTTGTACGTTTCATATGTGTCCCAATCGGGATTGGTTTTTCAACATATGAAACGGTTTCGAGTGGTGCCGTTTTGATGGGCAATAATGCATCCTGCAGAATTGCTGGTATTGGTACGGTCAGAATTAAGATGTTTGATGGTGTCATTCGGACACTTGGTGACGTGAGGCACGTCCCTAATTTGAAGAGAAATCTGATCTCTTTGAGTATTCTTGATTCTAAAGGATACAAGTACACTGGTGAAGGTGGAGCTGTGAAGATCAGTAAAGGGTCTCTTGTTGTGATGAAGGGACAAAGAAGAACCGTCGGTTTATATGTTCTGCAGGGATCCACAATAACAGGTGATGTTGTCGTCGCAAGGTCGTCTATGTATGATTATGATGTTACAAGACTTTGGCATATGCGTTTGGGTCATATGAGTGAGAATGACATGGTTGAATTGAGCAAGAGAGAACTTCTTGATGGTCAAAGTATTACAAACCTAAAGTTCTACGAGCACTGTGTTTTTGGCAAATAGAAAAGAGTCAAGCTCTCAGTTGGCATTCATAACACAAAGGGTATATTAGACTACATTCATTCTGATTTGTGGGGGCCTTCTAAAGTACCATCTAAAGGTGGTGCTCTCTATATGTTAACTATTATTGATGATTTCTCAAGAAAAGTTTGGGCATTCTTTTTAAGACATAAGAGTAATGTTTTTACTTCCTTTAAGGAGTGGAAGGTCATGATTGAGAAGCAAACAGGGAGGAAATTAAAGCATCTTCGAACTGATAACGGATTGGAGTTTTGTTCTGGTGAGTTTAATGCCTTATGCAGAGCTGAAGGTATTGTGAGGCATCATATAGTTCGGTATACTCCTCAACAAAATGGTGTAGCAGAGAGGATGAATAGGACTTTAATGGAGAAGGTGCGTTGTATGCTTCTTAATGCTGGGCTACCGAAGTTTTTCTGGGCAGAAGTCGCTGCGTATGCCTGTTATCTTGTAAATCACTCTCCATCAATTGTTATTGAAAGGAAAACTGCACAAGAGGTATGGTCTGGTACTCCTGCTAGTTATTCTAATTTGAGAATTTTTGGATGTCCTGCGTATGCTCATGTTGATAATGGAAAGTTAGAGCCTCGTTCGGTGAAGTGCATATTTATAGGCTTTAGACAAGGAGTGAAGGGATACAAACTTTGGTGTCTAAAGACCGAGAAAGTCATCATCAGTAGAGATGTTATTTTTTACTAGACTAGCATGCTTCAGGGGTCTCCATCTAAAACTCTTTCTGGGGAAGATAAGCAGAAGACAAGCACACAGGTGGAGATTGAGAATGAGCCGATATCTACAGAGAATACTCCAGAGCCTATTTTAGATGTTGTGGATGGAACGAGCTCATCACAAGCACCTTCACAATATTCCATTGCAAAAGATAGGCCTCGGAGAGAAATTAGACGCCCTAAGAGATATGCAGAGGCTGATTTAGTCGCTTATGCTTTAAACGTGGCTGAGGAGATTGATTCCGGTGAAGAACCTGAGATGTATTCAGAAGCAATTAGCTGCAATAATTCTGGTAAGTGGATAATTGCTATGCAGGAGGAAATGGAGTCACTTGGTAAGAACGACACATGGGACTTGGTGAAATTACCTAAGGGTAAGAAAGTTGTTCGCTGCAAGTGGATATTTAAAAGAAAGGAGGGAATACCGGAAGTTGAAGAAGCCAGACTAGTTGCTAAAGGTTTCAGTCAGATTCCAGGAGTAGACTTCACTGATGTATTTTCCCCAGTTGTAAAGCATAGTACGATTCAAGCTTTCCTTGGTATTGTGGCCATGCATGACTTAGAGTTGCAGCAGTTGGATGTGAAGACAGCATTCTTACATGGGGTACTTGAGGAAGAAATCTATATGCAACAACCAGAAGGTTTTGAAGTCTCAGGAAAAGAGGATTATGTATGCTTGCTGAAAAAGTCCCTTTATGGTTTGAAGCAGTCACCTAGGCAATAGTATAAAAGGTTTGATTCATTTATGATCACTCATGATTTCAGAAGAAGCAACTATGACAGTTGTACCTACTTTAAGAAAACTGATGATAGATCATTTATTTATCTGCTCTTATATGTTGATGATATGTTGATTGCGGCCAATAATAAGGAAGAGATAAGAAAGGTCAAAGCCCAACTAAGTAAAGAATTTGAGATGAAAGATTTGGGAGCTGCAAAAAAAATACTTGGGATGGAGATTTTGAGAGACAGAAAGGCAGGTAAATTATACCTAAGTCAAAAAGGGTATATTGAGAAAGTACTTCATCGGTTTAACATGCATTCTGCCAAGTCTGTTAGTACTCCGTTAGCTGCACACTTTAGACTTGCAGCTGATTTATGTCCGCAGTCAGATGATGAGGTTGATTATATGCCACGGGTTCCATATTCTAGTGCAGTGGGATCTCTCATGTATGCTATGGTTTGTACACGCCCAGATTTATCACATGCATTGAGTATAGTTAGTAGATACATGGTAAATCCTGGTAAAGAGCATTGGAAGGCAGTTCAGTGGATTTTCAGATACTTACGAGGGACTTCTGATATTTGTTTGCATTTTGGGAGTAATAGAGATGTAGTTATTAGATATGTTGATTCTGACTTTGCAGGTGACCTTGATAAAAGAATATCACTTACGGGGTACGTGTTCACTGTTGGTGGTTGTGCTATCAGTTGGAAAGCTACTTTGCAGAATACAGTTGCATTGTCCACTACAGATGCTGAGTATATGGCTATTACGGAAGCTTGTAAGGAAGCTATTTGGTTGAAAGGACTCTTCAGTGAGCATAGCGAAGACTTGCAGATTACTACAGTCTTTTGTGATAGTCAGAGTGTCATTTTCCTCACGAAGGATCAGATGTTTCATGAGAGGACAAAACACATTGATGTAAGGTATCATTTTATACGTGATGTTATTGCTCGTGGTGATATTATTGTTAGGAAAGTCAGTACTCATGATAATCCTGCTGATATGATGACTAAGGCACTCCCTATAGACAAGTTTAAACATTGTTTGGACTTGGTTGATGCTAGATGCTGAGATTTACCTGTGGGGGTTTTGTAGAAGAGGTGGAGAATGTTCTTTTCAAGATTTATGGAATTTGAGTCAAGGTGGAGATTGTTAGAGTTTGGTGACCCAAATTCTGTTTAATCCGTTAATATTTATTAGATGTTTTCTTATTAATATGTTAATTAACAGATTCTTTATAAATCTGTTAATTAACAGTTTCGTTATTAATTTTTTATTTGACTAAGTATTCTAAGGTCCCTATAAATTATGTATCTCATAGACAAGTTGGATCAATCAATGAAGAAAGTTATTTGGTTACCTCTTCTTTCTTTTTCTCTACATCTCTTCTCTCTCTACTTCTCTTTACTTTATTATATGAGAGTTGTCGTTTTTCCGTCGTAATTTCGTTTCAGTGATAATTGTAGAAAAGCATGTTACATGATCCCAGACATTTGGATGGAGTTCGGAGGCGACTAACTAGTGATAACTATTGATGAAAGGATTTTAGAGGGTCCAAGCGACAGTGTGGGTTCAGGCGACTGGACACATGAGTCACCGGGCATCTTTTAGGCGACAGGGAGACAACGTTATCAGCAACCCGAACATGACAATCAAGATGAAGTTTGACCCCTACCTAAGCATTCGGGTGCTACACGAGCGGGTGGAAAGTGATGTTAATATTATCCTACTGATAGAAGTTGCAACTATGCAAGCACCTGTACAGACAACTGGGAAGACTCTAGGCAACTAGGAGTGTATTATACGAGGTGGCAAGTGATAAGAGTGTACTATACAAGGAGCTTCAAGATAGAGTTTTCAAATCAACCCTTGCTCAATCATCTAGTTCGATTCTAGTGTTCTGAGGGCTCATTAGTCTTTTGTGCTGTGACACACTGTGACTCGTGTTTGATTTCTGATTGGCAATATCTAGAATAACATTTTCATATTGTTTTAGTGTTACCTTAATTTTTATTGTGCTTATTTTTTAAATTTTTTCTATAAGGTTTCTCCACCTAGGAGAAATTAGAAATAAAAATTGATTTTTTTTAAACTGCTACGTGTCTATACTTTTGATTTGGTTGATCAATTTACATGCTTAACTGTCAGTCATCATTATTGCATTTGTCTTGCTAAATAGAATTAGTTAAAGTTAATTGTTGGGACCGGTAGACGAGCTAGAGGGGGGTGATTAGCTCCGATTTGCTCCGTGATGATTTGTCACTGCGGAAGACTCGAGCAAACGCTAACACTAAGGATTTACTTGGTATCCACTCCGGACGGGTGACTAATCCAAGGATCCACTCTCCTCACTCTCTCATACACTATGAAAGATCTCCTTCTTGAGGTGGAGAAACCTCTTACAAGCTTCCAATAAGATACAACAAGAATCTAAGCAAATACAAAATGAAATCTTACAAGATTTACAATGATAAGCTCAAGCTTTGCTTTCCTTGCTATCTTCAAGCTTGTGATTGCCTCTAGAATCTTGGAAATGCAGCAGCAATATCCTCCAAGGCTTCCCTTGAAATGGCACTGATGAAGGAGAAGAAGGGGAGAAGAGTTGTGGCTCAAAACCTGCGTGAAAACCCTTATACCCGACGCCTAGGGTTTCCTAATCGATTACCACGTAGACTTAGCCGTTCAACGGCTAGTTTTTGAACATTAATCGATTAGACAATCGATTAAGACTACCCTTAATCGATTGACCAATCGATTAAGGGAAGGTTGAATCGATTACCCAATCGATTCCTCGATTCAGCCACCTTCTGTTCTCGCAACAAAACTCTCTTAATCGATTACCCAATCGATTATGGCCCTTCTTAATCAATTACCTAATTGATTACGGTCCTTCTTAATCAATTACCCAATTGATTAAGACTGTTCTAATCAATTACCCAATTGATTAAGATCCTTCTTGTTCTCACGAGACAACAACCCAATCGATCACCTAATCGATCGAGACCAACCTAACTTGTGTTCACGGTCAACCCCTTTGACCAACCTGGATTTCACGGTCAACCCCTTTGACCAACCTGGATTTCTCCATCCTAGCTCTCAACTAGGACTTAACCTGATTCCCAACCAGGTTTGCCTAACCCTCGAGTTAGGTCTAGTCTCTCGGTAGACTTCCACCTTGCCAGCGTGCGATCTACCCGATCCACCTGAACTTCACCTAGTCCCACTAGGTCTTTTCCCATTGCCAACGCGCGATCTCCCTGATCCACCTGGACTTCACCTAGTCTCACTAGGTCTTTTCCCATGCCAGCGTGCGATTTTCCCGATCCACCTGGACTTCACCTAGTCCCACTAGGTGTGCCTAGTCCCACTAGGTGTGCCTAGTCCCACTAGGTGTGCCTAGTCTGACTAGGTCTTTTCCCATGCCAGCGTGTGATCTCCCCGATCCACCTGGACTTCACTTAGTCCCACTAGGTGTGCCTAGTCCCACTAGGTGTGCTTAGTCCCACTAGGTCTTTTCCCATGCCAGCGTGCGATCTCTCCGATCCACCTGGACTTCACCTAGTCAAGTCTCCAGTCAACCTTGACCCACTTGACATCATACGACTTTCAAACATAATTATCAAACATTCAAACATAAGCTCACCAAGCTTATCCGACATCGGCTCACCCGAGCCTAGTCAACCCTGACCTAATCAAGATTGCACCAACATTAATTTATTATTTTAATCATACTAACTCTGATTAATTAAGTTTTTATTTGTTCATTATTTTATGATAAAAATTCTTAAACACTATTCACTCATCCAGAGCTACAAATTCAAATTTTATTTTAAAAATTAAAATATTTGTGTGTATATTGTTCGAATTCGAGTCAAATTTGAATTGAGATTTTTTATATTCAATCCATCCGAATATATCCGAATTGACACCCTGGCGGGATTAGAGAAACCTTTGGTCGAGCAAAATAATAATTTTTATTTATTCTTTTTAATTCAGAAAAAATGTTCTGGAAGATATGAAAGCAGTCATGACTTCGCGCTTACAAAAGTCAAGTTTAATTTAGGGTAACGATATGTAATGAAAGTGAATGTTTCAATAAAAATTTTGATCGTTAATTAATAGTATGTTTGACATTCGATCATTGATCGAATATTATCGACGGTTTTTAACTGTCACTCTGAACCAAACTATACTCTGGAGATACGGTGAACCCGTCGGAGATCGCTACAATTGCGATCTCGTATCATTCATCGTCGATTTCGACGGATTCATAGTTGTCAGTGATCCTGAAGGGTTCATCATCCTCCCAAGATATAGTTTAATTCGGGACGGCGATCAAAAGTCGCTAGTAATATTCGATCGATGATCGAACGTTGAACGTACCATCAAATAACGATTAAAATTTCTACTGAGATATTTACTTTCACGTATACCTCTAGTGTACCAAGGAGAGATGTCAAATCAAGCACGCTTTGCTGAGTTATGTAGAAACGGGATCCTCTATCCCGAGATTCTCTCTGTCCCCATGTCTCAACTCACCGGCGAGTTCTCCGATTGCCAATCGAATACCATCATTAGTCCTTGATCGTCGTCCCGAATATAACGATATCCTGGGAGAATAGTGAATTGGTCGAGATCGTCGCAATTCCGATCTCGTGGGATTCGATGGTGAATCCGGCGAGATCGTAATTGTGACGATCCCAGACGGGTTCACCGTACCCCCTAGGATATAGTTTTGCTTGGGGCAGCGGCCTCCGGCCGCCGGTGGTGTCCGATCGACGATCGGAGGACTCGCCGGCCATTGCCGACGAGTTAGGATATAGGGACAAAGAAAATTTCGAGATAGAGGATTTGCTCTCAGTCCTGTAGACCCATTTCCGCTGGGGGAAATTTCGGTTCACTCTTCAAAGTTTACCTATTTGTCTAAATACCATTCAAAATACTCCAAATACTCGTCAGTTTTAAATTTATTACCATTGCGTTGACAGCTTTTTTAAATAATTGTTAGAAGCAAGCGGGTTTATGTCCAAGCCTACATCTTATTAGATAAATTATTATCTCTTACAAGTTCAAAGGATACATGCAATAGCTCTCTCCCAAGATCTAACAATTGATAGTTCAACTTAGGTGCAGACGTCAAATAATATAAATTTTTATTCATAATTGTTTTTTTTAAATAACAAATAATAAATATTATAATGACTTAGTCAACTAATCAATTATGAATATCAATACACATGGTGCTCATGTAAATAATAAGATTACGCTAAGAGCCTACGAGTCTAGTTCAAATTCAATCTTGCACATTTTTTTACAAAGAGCGTACATGATCTAGCCAACTCATAATCATATGTACCAATATACACTGTAAGATCATTTCCAATCCAAAATATTATATTTGATGTCAATTTCACACTAAAATGATACAATTTCAACGTTAAACACTATTTCAGCTCCAACCCACTAACACCATATCACACCAAAAAAGAATATTCCTTAGAATATTCTATTTCGTCTTATTTAAAATTTAATTATCCACATAAATTTTAATTTAGTAATCTTTACATCATACTTATTATATTTAAAATTAGTATTTGCAATGGACAAATTAGAATTTACATAAAATTAGTATTCGCAATGGACAAATTAGAATTATGTAAAAGAGAATGCAAATCCACAGATCTCGTCAGTTGCATATCAAGGAAATTAGGAAAAGGATCTCAATCATCTCCAATACAGAGAGAAGGATCACAATTCAATCAATATCAAGGTGAAGATCAAGAATCTCAGAATCCTACGAATTTTACAGCCAATATCATAATCATTTGAGTAGAATGGGGAGTGATTTTCTCGAATATTAATATTGCTATATTAATGAAGTTATTTAATGTGGTATGTGTGCTTTATTTGCAGTTATTTGTTAGGTTTAGGTATCTCAATATCATTTTTATTTGTATCTCTGAATGTTTTTAAGTTTATGTGTATTATGTCTTATGTATTAAGTGATTATTAGTAATATTTTAATTTTGTCTCATTACTATTTTTATTTTGTATGTCAACATAATAGATGATGTATTTTACATTTATGCATATCAAAATTTTAATTATTTTATTATATTTTTTTTGAAATTAGTGATATAATTTATAAATATAATTATAATTAAAATATGCTTAATAAATAAATTTTTTATTAAATTAAATCTTTATAACTATGTTTAATAAAATTAAAATACGTTATTATATTTTTTTAATTTATATTTATAATAAATAATTAATATTTTTAAATAATTATGGAAAAAATAATAATTATAAATTAATTTTTATTAATGATATTTCGTAATATAATATTTAATAATATATATTATATTTGATTTTATTGATTATTTAATATAATAAGAATGTTTAAATATTAAAAAAATTAAAAATTCCAACACCAAATATGGTGTGATAAATAGTGCATCACTAAATTTGATGATGAATATGGTGATGCACTATTTATCACACCAAATTTGGGATAAATTTTAGTATATGGGTTGGAGTGTTTTGGTGTGGGTTTGACACCAAATTTGGTATTTTAGTGATGGGTTGGAGATGCCCATCTCTAACCCAAAACACCATATTTGATGTCAACTCCACACTAAAATGGTACAATTTCAACATCGAACACTATTTTAGCTCCAACCCATTAACATCATATCACACCAAAAAGAAATATTTCTTAGAATATTCTATTTCGTCTTATTCAAAATATAATTATACACATAAATTTTAATTTAGAAATCTTTACATGATACTTATTATATTTAAAATTAATATTTTATTTATTTTAATAAGTTAATTTTTAAACATTTTAAATCAAACTAATCTATATAAAAAATATTTTAAAATCACACACAATTAACATAATTACTAATTTTTATTTAAAAGAAACAATAACACTTAATTGAATATACATGATTATGAAAATTTAACATTCAAAATTACTATACAACTCTCATAAATGATGAATTAATACATTTCGAGGGTAATATGAGTTTCTTTGTCTTTGATTTGTTTATATCGAGCTAGAAAATCTTCAAATCGAGCACTATCATCTACTGCTGGCTCAATATTTGGAGTTGTCACCTCTAAGTGTTCCACGATTGGTGCATTTAAATCGCGTTAATATTCAATTATCATATTATGCATAATAATACCTGATGTCATTATATCATGTAAAATATTTTTCTGCCAATAACGTGAAGGTCATGCAATAATTGCAAAGTGTGATTGGAGCATGCCAAATGCTTGCTCAACCTCCTTTCTGCACGCTTCTTGCTTCATTGCAAATAATTTTTTTATTAAATTTAATAAATTTTTTATTAAATTAAATCTTTATAACTATATTTATAAAATTAAAATACGCTATTACATTTTTTAATTTTTATTTATAATAAATAAATAATTTTTAAATAATTATGAAAAAATAATAATAATAAATTAATTTTTATTAATGATATTTAGTAATATAATATTTAATAATATATATTATATTTGATTATATAATATAATAAGAATTTTTAAATATTAAAAAAAATAAAAAAAAATCAACACCAAATATGGTGTCATGAATAGTGCATCACCATATTTGGTGAAGCGCTATTCATCATACTAAATTTGGGATAAGTTTTGGTGTATTAGTTGAAATGATTTGGTGTGAATTTGATACCAAATTTGATATTTTGATGTATGAATTAGAGATGTCATAATAAAAGATGAAATTGTCATCTTAGCGGTCATTTTAGGACGATCTCATACATACATTTTAAAAGAAATAAATTATAAAAAATATTTTATCTTATCATAATAACTTTTTATATTACAAATATCAATATACATGCACTTTATACGTAGATAAAAGTCAAGCAAGTGATCGATAATAAACTATTTTTGGTCCTCACAAAATGAGCATACAAAAGTTTAATTTTTATAATGTGCCATTTCAATGATCTTCAAATTTTAATGGTAATTTTGAAAAATAAGATAAATTTTAGATGACGAAATAAAATTATCCCAAATCTGATGGGAGCTTCTAAAATCTATCGTCATCCATGACCCAAATTCAACGGTGACGACTTGGCCCACCTCACATCTTCCTCTTCCTCTTCCTCTTTTTAATCTATAAATATATCAATCCAAATTGATCCCCTCCTTCCTATTCAACCACGAGCTCCCTGACGCATTTCTTCGGTCCATGGGCGCTTGCATCTCCTCTGCTTCCAGCACAGCCGCCGTCGACGACTCCTCCAAGCACCAGTACCTCCAGACAGCCAAAGTCATCGCCCCGGACGGCTGTTTACTGGAGTACCACGCCGAAACCACGGTCCGTGCCGTCCTCGCGGACGCCAGCGACCATCTCTTGAATATTTTCCTCTGTAACTCCGACGAGCTCTACTTCAACGCCAAAATCCTAGCTTTGGCGGCCGAAGACACGCTCCGGCTAGGGCAGATCTACTTCCTCCTTCCCCTTTCCAAGCTCCACCACCCACTCTCGGGCCCCGACATGGCGGAGCTCGCGATGCGGGCGAGCGTCGCTCTCTCGACGTACGCTTCCGACGACGGCGAACGGCGGCGCAAGAATGGCCGGAGACTCATGCCGGCGGCGGAAGAGTTAGAGGGAGGGCACGCCATGCTTAATGAAGTCGTCAATGAGAAAGAAATTGGATTTTATTCGGAAACTTATACCGGCGATCAGGATTATGCATCGAATTCATCTTTTGAGGAGAAGAGAACGATGAAACGGAGCGAATCAGTGCGGATTAAATTCCCGCGACGACGGCGGAGTCGCAGACAGAGGTTGAGCATGATAGAAGAGATTAATGTGTTGCCCACAAATATATTTATTGTGTAAAAGTTATTTTATTTTGTTTTTTGAACAATTTTAATTCCATTGTATTTGATTGTGTAAAGTTACATTGGAGAAATCACGGATCGTATGATACGATCCTAAGATCAGGATGTATAAAATCTATCCGGATCGATCGAGGATTTATTTTGTAGTAGAATAAAAAGGGAATCATCAGAATCGTACAATATTGGTAGAATCGGCACGATCTTACGTTACAAGCGATTCAGGATCGATGCGGCAACGGAATTCCTGGTCGGTGTCTCAGTGGGTAGTGACAAATGAGGTGTGCGCGGGTAGACAGTTGGCCTCTACCTCTCACAGGTGAAAAGATGACAGGACACACTAACTTTAGGTTTTTTTCTTAGACTATATTTGATTAATTCAATCAATTTTTAATTGAACTAAATTTGATTAATTTACTCCCTTTCTAATTTAAATGAGATAGTTTAAACAGCTTGTTGCAAATCCTAATTATTCTATTAATATAAATAAATTTATTTTAAAATTTTAAAATTTTAAAATATTTTTTTATCATCTTATTATTATCATTAATATTATAATTATTATTAATTTATTCTAAAAAGATTTTAATCAAATATCAAATTATTAATACTAAATTAAATTTAAAAAGATTTTGATAGGATCGTACAATTCTAGTCTTTGATCTCGATCTATTTCGAATCTAATCCCAAATTGATATATATAAGATCATGACCCTACGAACTATAATTAGAGAGCGTGCGTTAAAATTTAATTTTCATGACTAGTAAAACACATGATTTGTTTTGTAATTAAACTATTATAAAATTAATTATTAAAAAATAGAAAATTGATATTCAATATTATTTATAATTTTACCTGAATGGATCACAAGAAGAAGATTTAGAAAAAAAAGAAAAAGAAAAGTCGCACACTAACTTCGGGTTTGAAAATGTCAATTTAATTCGTTGAATTGTTATGAGAAAAATCAACACGTTCCCATGCCCTCCATTTCATCGCCATCTATATAACTAACACGCACGCTTTGTTGACTTGTCTAGATCCGAATTCGGTAGATTCCAAATCGTTTTCCATTCCAAGCTGTAGCCAACGTATCGACGTCTAGATATCATTTTTGTTAAATCCGACACATTTGACTAGGTCCCGATAATTTTCGGAGGATTACCGGATAGGTTTCGGGGCTTCCGAAGCCTTGTGCATAAATTAGGGACTAAATTGTAATTAAAACAAATAGTCGCAAGGGCTAATGCGCAAAGAAATTTTAAACCCTAGGGACTAAATTGCAAAAGACCCGCTTAAAAGGGGAGGCTAGGGCTAGGGCTTGGTGTCTTCAGCCGTTTCCTCTCCACATGCTAGATCAAACCCTAGCAGTCGATCTCCCCCATTCGCCTACCTCCTCCTCGCGGATCGCCGGCGCTAGAAACTGGTCGATCGACCGACGTAAACCAGCTGTTAGCTCCATCATCCTTTCCTAGAACCAAGCGGGAGGACAGGGTGGTGCTACGAGACATCACTGATTCGTGATTGGTCTCGGCTCAAGGGAACACCTAGGTCGCTTGTTATCCTGGTAAGCTTTATGTTCCTTAGATCTCAATCCTTGGTTCCCTGGGTGGGTTGTGCTGCGATTGCGATTGCGATTTCAGTGTGGATACTAATCAGACAATCTCTCCTTCCAGTGGGGATCCTATTCTCCCTTAATCAGAGAAGATTCGGTGTTCGAAAGAGGATATGATGGGAAGGAGGAGCTCACCTGTTTTGGGTAAGTTCCACCGGAGTTGAGCAGAAGAGTCCCGACTTTCCATCAAAGGTAAGATCTCTATTCGATCTTGATCTGTGCGGAACAGGATGTTAGAAATCTAGGATTTCGAATGTGGTCTCTGTTAGAATTTTTCTTTTATTATTCAGTGAGGGATCAGGGAATTGAGGAATGGAACATAGATTGATCCCTATGTGTGATAGCAGGTTGATACCGAGGATTGAAACTGGACTCGGGATCTGTTTTTCCTCATCTGTTGTTGCTGAGAAGGCCTGCGAATTGAGGTAAAGAGTTGTTGGGAATGATATGATTAATTAAATGATAATGAGATTGTGAATAAACTTAGAAAATTAAACCTAATCATAATTATGCTGAGTAATTAGAAACCTTTCATTTAATTAGAGGTAATTAAATGGAAAGGAAATGGTTAGGTTAACCCGAGCAGGGTTTAGGGATTTATTAGCTAGCTATCATTTGTATAATAGCTAATTAAATATAATCCTTGATACAGGAGCTTGATTGGATTATTATTGGCGGGTGGTTTTATCGCGTTTGATACAGACTTCCACTCTTGGAGGCGGGTACCCTTGACTTATCTTGTTGATATTGTCTTGTTGTTATGCATAGACTGTTATAGATAGCAGTAAGTTTATACGCTATCCTTGTTTAGTATGCTTGTTCTGGATACTTGTTGTTTATCCCTGAGTTATTATGATGTTAGTTCCATACAGTCTCAGGTATTGTCATATCTATATGTATGCTTAGATATCGTGATGTATATCTTGCACTTGACATTGTGGGATCAGTAGTTTCCGGCCAGTATACCTTGTAAGTTATCTGTATTTACTGTTATAGGATTTCAGACTGAGACTTAGTATACTGAGGACTTGGTGAGTGAGGTATGTGTATCTATCATACACTATCTTTGCATTATTGCATGCCGGCGATCAACGACTCCCTTGTGGTTGAGCCTATCGTCTTCCGGTACATGATATGCGCACACAGCCACTCATGGGTTAGTGGATACCATAGGATGTGCGCATTTGCCCTGTATTGCTCCGTTCGGCCACTATTTGGAGGGTGAGCCCCGGCGTGATAGCAGCCAGGGATCCCTTCTCGTACTGAGCCACGAGGAGATGAGAGCTTGACTCCCCCATTGCTTGGGGTAGGAGCGCAGTCTCCACCAGCATCCTGTCCACTCGGTCACTCAGGAGCAATGATAGTAGGGTGCGTACAGTTGTCATAGGTCTACCCTCTCAGACGTCACCTATGACAGGTGTACGATGATCTGACTGGTGTCAGGGGTGACACATGTCATTGCACCATGTGCATATTTTGCATCGTGCATTGTTTGCTGCACTTGATTTCTGCACTTGTTTGACATGCATATTCTGGAGACTTGTTATCTGAGATTATATGTCTATTGGTATTCCATTGGTATTTATTACCCTTTTTTCAGGTTAGATGGATTCTGGTATGTATCTACCTCAGTATTTTCAGTACTAGTCTTTCCCTACTGTTGATATGAGACTATATTAGCGGAACTCTTATTGTTAGTATAACTTTCTATGCATATCTATTCTGGGTATCCGCAGAGTTCCTTTGGACTCACACCGTTGGTTATTTTCCTTAATTTCAGGTTGATGTCTGCCAGGAGAGCCCTAGCCGCCAGTCCCTAGCTTGAGAGGAGCTTGGCTTCGTTTTATTTTACGTTGATTTACGGTTATGGACCCTATATTATGTATTTTGCTTCCGTTGCCATGTATCGAACATGTATTTATGTTTTATTCGATGGGATTGTACTTTTGAGTCCTATGTTGGACTTCGTGGGGTTTTGGTTTTGTTCCTGTCCCCTGGCAGCTCAGGTGAGTTTGTATTTTGGTTTTACGACGGTTATAGTTATATATCTGTTGTTTTTGCATGGATTTGAGGCCTGAGGCCATTTAACTGCGTGGTTGTGCTATTTGTATCTGTGTGTATGTGTAAATTGTCCGCCGGACAGGGGAAGTGTTGTCCGATTATATATTGGATCAGCGACTCCAGGGTCTCGGGGCGTGACAATTTTACTTAATTACTTTTGTTATCATTTTGTCCAATGCTATATATGTTTCAATATCTTGCATGCATCTTATAATTAACCCCAACGCAAGATTCAAGCAGTAAAAATACTAAACATGCATACATATAAAAGTCAGAAATTAAGATGGATTATATATATTCGGGAAGTCGAGTAGACTTTGGGGAGTAGACCGAGTTTATCAGAGACAATGAGGGCATCCTGTATTTTCGAGGAAGATTATGTGTACCTAAGCCACATCCGATCATGAAGGAGTTGTATCAAGAGGCTCATCACTTCCATTTCGCTATTCATCTGGGGGACCCGCATGTACCATGACTTGAGACGTTCTTACTGGTGGAACGGAATGAAGAAAGACATCGCAAATTTTGTAGCCAGATGTCTAGTATGTCAGCAGGTTAAGGTTAAGCACTAGAGACCTACCAGTTTACTTCAGAGGATCCCCATTTCTGAGTGGAAATGGGAGCACATCACCATGGACATTATGGTTGGCTTACCGAGGACCCGGAGAGGGGCACAATGCGATTTCGGTGATGGTTGATCAATTAACCAAATTCGCACATTTCTTAGCGATTCAAAAGATGGATTCTCTAGACTAATTAGCAGAGTTGTACTGCCGAGAGATCATCAGGTTGCATGGTGTTCCACTGAGCATTATCTCAGATAGAGACCCATGGTTCACATCACTGTTCTGGAAGAGTCTGCAACAGACCATGGGTACCCAGCTTCGTTTCAGTATGGCATTTCATCCGCAGACAAATGGACAGTCGGAGCAGACAATTCAGACTCTGGAGGACTTACTGAGGTCTTGTGTGATGGATTTCAGAGGTAACTGGGAGGACCACTTACATTTAGTTAAGTTCGCCTACAACAATAGCCATCATACGACTATCTAGATGACACTGTTTGAGGCGTTGTATGGTAGTCGGACACCCACTCTCTGGGAGGAGGTTGGGGAATCCCAGTTGCTAGGACCTCAGAAAGCTCATGAACATGAGGCAGAGTTAGTTCGCACCATCAGACGGAGGATGTCCGAGGCGTAAGATCTCCAGAAGAGTTATGCGGATCGGAGACGAAGACCTCTGGAGTTTTCTGTGGGCTACCATGTGTTTCTGCGAGTTTTACCTATGAAAGGGGTGAAAAGGTTTGACCTTAGAGGTAAGCTAGCTCCATGATACATTGGACATTTTAAGATTCTGGAGACGATTGGAGCAGTGACTTACTGTCTGACACTACCACCGTCTCTTGCTGAAGTTCATGATGTGTTCCACGTTTCCATGTTGAGAAAATATGTGCCAAATCGATCTCATATTTTATCAGATATATCAGTTTTACTTCAGTCTGTCGCGACCTACGAGGAGATGTCTGTGCGGATTCTGGATCACCAGGAGTGTCAGTTACGGAACAAGACAATCCGGCTGGTTAAAGTCGGATGACAACACCACTTGATGAGAAGGCTACTGGGAGCTCGAGGACATGATTAGAGCTCGCTATCCTCATCTGTTTACCAGAGGTGCGTATTGTATATGTTTCATTCAGTACTGCTTCTTAGTTGATAATATCTATTATGGTTAAATTGTAAAATTTGAGTACTAAATTTTTATTAGTGTGGAAGAATGTTATATATACAGAAATTCGAGGCTAAAGTGTTAAAAAACCAACCTTAAGGCTGAAGTTGTAAATAACCGAACTCTATGGGTTTAATTGCAAAAGTCCACCACTAATATGGTTTCTGTTTCTTCTCCTCTGTGTGGACGTGAGTTAGTCAATTGATTATTCTTTCCATTGATATGTTCAAATTAAATACGAACTCCCGTGTCAATGATGTAGTCTATAAATGTTAATCATATGACTCGTGAGAGTTTGTTAGTGGATGATTTGTCAAAAAAAATTTATTATTGTTTGACAATCAATTCTAATAATTAACTCTCTCTTGTCCAGATAATAAATTTTTAAGATCATAACTGCATATATTTCTGCGTCTATAATAGAATAATTGCATGATTCACAAAACCTCACGCTCTTTTCCCCTTGCGCACCGACGCCAAACTCCTTGCAACCGTTCCACGTGGCCGGCGTCCCCTTCTTCCCAACCGATCCCTTCCTTCCTCTCGCTCTATTTTTCGAGCAAGCCAACTCCTCTTCTCCTTGCCGCAAGCCCTTCCTTCTTCTACGATCCTACCGTCGTCGCCACTTGATCGTCGAAGCAGTCGCCGTGGCTACTCCTTAGCTCTCTACTACCAGCCACAATTAGGTACGAGATTTGATTTTGGGTTGTTTCGTTATTTCCCAAATAGAAATGAAAATTTCGTTTATAGCAACAAATAGAGAAGACGGTAAATGGGGAATCTGCTAACAACAAGTAGAAATGAAGATTTATAGTGGTACAAAAATAAAGATGACAACACTCAAATAAAAGCTACACATGTGTCAAAAGGAATGCATGGAGAAACAGTTTGGAAGAGTTTAGAAGAAGAAAGTGATAATCAAGGAGATGCCCAAGAACGTAGAAGGAAGGAAGGGTCCACAGTAGCAAACTTATAACTATAAATGTGATTACAAAATCTTTCTAAGATATAGAGGGATTACATTGACAGCCATATAAGGAAACCTTCAAAAATGATTACAATGAGGAGAACTGCCAGTATCTCATTGATCACCGTGTATAGTGTTCATTAATATACAGATCTTTCAAAATATTGTATATCTATATAGCCTATTCAGATAGAGCAGAGGTTCTGGAATCTTGATAGTAACTTGTGCATTCTAAGCCAAGGCTTTTATCTAAACTGTTAAGATTTAATTAACCTGATGTGGTTTAGAAAGAGTAATTAGGACTTATCCTAAACTTTTGTTTATATATAGTTTAGCTTTATTAATTTTATAAATAGTTAAACTATGTACTTGATATAGATGCTGATTTGGATACGTATTATTGATCGTATGATCGAGGGATTCTCTTTGACTTATCTCTGTAGATATTTTAGGTTTCTATGTATGGTTTCTTTTATGGATAGTAGTAGGATTTATGTTCATCTGTCTTTTGTTTACCCTACTTGATATTTACTACTTGATCCTTTGACATATTCAAATTTATTTTCAATACAGTCTCTATGCTTGATACTCTGATTCTAGATAGTACACACATTTATTGATACCTATCATTATTGCATGCCTAGTAGGTTATTGGTATGTCATGATTTATGTTTTAGACATGTGTATATCATATTAAGGTTTGCTTGATGAGTGTTAACGTCATGCACCATCTTTGCATTATCGCATAACTGGCGATCCTTGGCTCCCTTGTAGTTGAGACAAATCGTCAGTCATATCAGGATCTGCACACACTATCACTCATGGTTAGTGATACTATCAGGAGGGTGTGTGTAGTTTCCCTGTCAAGGCTCCGTTCGGCCTCTCATGGGTAGAGGTTCCTGCAGCGTGGTACTAGGCAAGGACCCCTCCTCTTTCTTGTGACACGAGAAGATGAGAGCGGTGCTCCTCCATATGACTTGAGGTAGGAGGGTGTCCTCCGCCAGCATCCTGTCCGCTCGGTCATTTAGGAGCAGTGATGGCAGAGTGCGTATAATTGTCATAGCCCTACCCACTCGACCTCACTCATGACCGGTGACGGTGGCTGACTGGCATTAGGGGTAACCATGTCATTGTATCATGTGCACGATTGCATAGATTGCATTTGTTTGTGTTTGCTGCACTTGTTTGAGCTATGATTGGTATTTGGATAGCATGCATATATAAGAGGTATTTTATTTGATTATGATCTAGTGACTATTCAAGTTCAGGGATTTATGACCTTCATTCACGCAGGTGAGTTTGATATATATATATATATATATATATATATATATATAATATATATATATATATATATATATATATATATATATATATATATATATATATATATATATATATATATATATATATAAAATTTTCCCTTTAAGACTATATCTGTTTACTTTTGTGTTGTTGTTGTATGACCTTTTTACAGCCATGCATATCTATTTGATTATATACCCATGGAGTCCTTCTGGACTCATAATCGTTTGCTTGTTTGTCCTTTTCAAGATGACACCGCCATGAGAGCCCAGTAGCTGGTCCGGCTGATCCCGTAGTATTTTCATTTTGTCCACATTTTCCTTTGGTTATGGTTGGGATGCACTTTTATTTTATAGATGCTTTGTGGACTTGTCGAACAACTTATGGTTTTATGTATTTATGTTGTCGGTCTGCCCAGAGGGCATTTTGGGGTTTGATTTTGCGATGGTACATTTATATTGGTGGCGATGGATATTTATTTCTCTTTATTTACTCTTTTTTCTATATGGTTGGATGAGATATATGTGGAAGCCATGGAGGTCATATTATGTATGTACAAGATTCATATTGTTCGTCGTACAATGGAGGTGTTGTTCGATTTTCATCGGACATGCGGCTCCTCGGGGTATGACATGTCAGCTCTCTTCCCGTGTCATCCTTCTCGACCGCTGTGTTTTCCGCTGGACTTCCTGTGCTCCTAAGTTCTTGCACACTTAGACATTGGGATCAAATACAACAGGACCTAACTCGATTCGGTTGACCACATCAAAACTCACCTGGGGTACTTACATGTCCGGGCGGATAGTCTCTCGAGCAAACGAGCAAGGCAATGCCTCAGGATGAGCCGAACGGACACATAAAGAACCCACTGACCCTTGATCTCCGCAGGAGGTGTAAATCTCTCTAAAACCCAATAGGCATGCCAAACTGCTGGCCCATTAGGCCCGCTAGTCTGCCAGCCTATTGGGCTCATTCTCCCAAAATTCCCTTTGAGAGACAATATCAAAGAGTGTAATTATCAATAGAACATAGAGCTATATATTATGTAGATGTGCAATATATACAGGGCAATCATCATAGAATAGGCGATGTGACTGCTTCCATACCTGAAATATAATGATTTGATATTTGCATTTGTGTTGATATAACACCTCATTAGAGTGGGGATTATAAGGGGTGTTATAAATAAGAGTCTGTCCTCCATAGTGCAAGTACACTCACATTTTCTTCTACAGAGCTCATTTATTTCCCATCCTCATTATTGTTTCTTGGTATTGACTTGAGTATCGGAGTAGCTGCACTGGGTACCCCCTTGGCCTGCCTCTAACTCTTCTTCTCTGAGCATTTTTCTACTGTTCGTGGGATCTTCTGGCGGTCAACTTTCTCTTTACCTCACTGGCCTCCCATCCTTCATTACTCTTCGACAGGATCAGTCATGACAGTAGGTCTTCTAATGTCATCCATCTTTATGTCTTAGTTCAAGTATACATTCCCACATATGATGCCAATTTAATCCTGCCTGAGATCCCCGATGGGTGACCCACCAGAGAGCTATCTTTGATGTTGATCAGGTTGTGGAACACCAAGGAGGATTGACCACCAAAAAGGATTGCTGCACTGGAAAGGAGACAAAGAGAAGAGCGTTAGGAGGAAGGTCGGGGGTGCCCTAACTCAGCCACTCCGACGCTTATGTTAGGCTCCGACGGGGGGAGAAGATGAACATTAGTGGAAGAAAAGAAAGCATGTGCTCATATTAGCGTACCTTTGCCTAAGTCATGAGCTCCTTTAATAATACTGCTGAGATTGAATTATCCCCTTATTAATTGGACATCATGTTACGATAAAGAAAATGTCCCATCATTGTATATTCGTTGTATGATATGGTCCATATCCCATATCTTGTATAATAATACTGCTCCGCATGCTCTGACAATCTACGTGGGGTAGCATTTATGGCACTCACTCACAAGTTGAGGATCCATTGGGCATAAGACCCTAGCCCATTGGGCCTGAGAAGGACCAAGTCGAGAATACAAACCTAAAGAGATTGGCGGAGGCTGACCCCTAAGTAAGATTGGTGAGGCCGCTCAAAGTTGAGCAGAGCACAGAATCGAGGAACAGAGCCCCTAAGCTAGGCGGAGTAGCATGAGATGAGTAGGGCACTGAATCAGGTAGTTGAACCCCTGACCTAGGTGGAGTGGCTGGAGACAGGTAGGACAATACATCTGGAAGTTGACCCCTTAGCTGAGTGGAGCGCTTGGAGATAAGTAGAACACTGAATCGTGGAGTTGAACCCCTTAGCTGGATGGAGCAGCTAGAGATGAGTAGGATACTAAATTGAGGAGCTGAGCCCCTGAGCTAGGTGGATTGTGGAGCAAAGTCAAAGGTTAGCGACTGAACGGAATGCCCCCTCCCCCGACCCGACTAAACGGTCTAGTCAAGTTTCCACAGGTGGTTGAGCTAGAATCAAATCACCTGAACGATCAACCGCCAAGAAGATGAACGAGTTCAAGATAAACGATGCACTTATTCAAAACCTACCTACCCTTCACCTTCTTCCATCTATCTAATTTCAAAGCAAGCTCGCTTGCTAACTAGTTGATTACTTTTGGCCTTGATGATTTCTCCATGATATGAGTGGTCCTTCTATGGATGTGCAGGCTCAATGTAGAAGTAGGTAGTTAGCAATTAATCAATTGATGAGTCCCTTTAAATTCATTATTTTCAAAATCAATTAACCATTCAATTATTAAAGTTTAGGGCTTATTAGATACATCGACATTAGCCCGAGATAAGCTGCTACATATTGTAGCAATTACTATCAATAAACTACTAAAACATTGTAGCATCTACTGTAGATTAGCTACTACAACGAGCAACAGTAGCTACTACAATATGTAGCAGTAGTGTTACATATTGTAGTAGCTACTCGATAATAGCTGCTATATGTTATAGTAGCTACTCCCGAGATAAGCTACTACAATGTGCAGTATTAGCTGCTACATGATATAGTAGTTACTCGACAGTAGCCACTACATGGTGTAGCAGTTATTGTCGAGTAGCTATTACAATGTGCACCATACATTTGCTACAGTTATACAATGGATCTAAGTTTTTGGTGTATACAATATATTTAGATTAGTTATACAATGGAATTACTCCAGCTTGAACAGCAGTTTTACAATGCATGTACACCAACTTGACAAAAATTTAAGAAAAAAATTGACATTAGTATATTCTGCAATAAATTTACACTAGCTTTTCAGTAATACAGGGTTTGCTAGTAAAAATTTTATGACCAACATAAAAACTAAATTCTCTCATCATGGCTTGTCCAAAATTTGCTAGTCTTTAGTATATTAAACTTTCAGCATGCCACATAATAAAAAAATGCACAATCTAACTTGAAAGATATAATTTTTTTGGATTGTTAATAATCTAATTATAAACATGAAAATGCATATGCAACTAAAGAATGGATAAATAAATACTTACGATTTTACTTGTGTTAGACCCGGGATTATAGATACATCAAATTCTCTCGACATTAATGATTATAGGCCTGGATACCAGATATTGTAGTAAAATTGGTCCATGGTCTTATAAAAGTCCACGTGTATATGAATGATGTTTGCAATGGAATACACACTAAAATTTGATTCGTATATAATTCATCAACGTGGCAGGTACTTACAGATCTATGAAACTTAGAATTGTACATTTATGAGGCTCCAAGGGAGTTATATTGCATATATTCAGCTTCTTGTAGGTCTATAATCAGTAGGTGCAGTGATCATCTGAGTTATTTATGGATAGAATATATATCTAATTGACTTGTCATTTCCAGTGTTTAATGATAGACTAAGTGCCTTATACGACATCATTCCAAACAAATCTTATGTAAAGAGACAAACATTGTAAGAGGAATATATGGGAAAAAAAACTCGATAGTAGAAATTGGTGTTATACTTTCAACAAAACCAACAACTCAAAATATAGATAGCCAATATGGTATGCTAGATGTTTTGGCTTCCTCTGTAATGATTGCAAAATATGAATGATCCTGTCGCGAAGCGAGGTGGTGTTCTCAAGAGTCAGGTGGTCTCCCGATTGGCACGAGCTGGTGAGATGGCAGTGGCCTAGCGACACGATCGCTGAGCTATGCAAAACAGCGACCGTTAGCAAACCCACCGGGGATTTCCCCGGTCAGACACTCCGACGGTCAAGTCAGGATCCGCGGGCATAATAGTGGGACTGAATTGAAACGAGATAGTGGACGAGAGAGCCCTCGTGTGCGTGTACCTGCGGTAGGGGGAGTGCGAAGCTTATATAGCCGGGGAGCTGACAACCCTTGTCCGTATTGACGAGACAAGAGTGTGATGACTGTCAGCTCATAGGGAACACCTAGGAGGGGCGTGGCAGGGCGCGGGGTGCTCGAGCAGTACGAAGGTACTGGATGGGCAGATTGACCGCCAAAGGTGTCAGAGATGAGTAAGGTGTGAGGAACCCCATTAGCAGGGTCGTACCCTGGATATAATGATGTAGGGGGTGTAGGGGCGAGATAGCTCGTACCTCCAGAGTCGACCGACGTGTCCGAGTGACAAGGATCGGGTCGGGGGATAGTCAGTGAGCGTGGGCCGTCACGCGTCCGAATGGTGATATGGAAGCGCAGGGTACGACCTGAGTAGGGGGTTGGATGAGTGACTTTTACTTGGTTCTATTAGGTATCCGGTCCTTGTGATGATATTGGAGCGTGAATCGCCACACGTCCGACTGTGGCGCCCGACCTATCGCAGGGTCGGGGAGTGGTTAGGAATGTCTGGTGGTCGGCCAAACGCTGCTCCGGGACTCTAGGGCTCGGGGGCCCACCCGAGGACATCTTTGCTAACCTGTCTACCAAACCCTCCTGGCGCCAGGCTGGCTGGCGGGCCCGGCCAATGAACCTACCCGTAGGCAAGGTCGGGATCAATGAATTTATGCAATCTCTATATATGAGTATGGTCCAATCAAAAACAGTCATGAGAGATTGCATATTCAACGAGAACATTACATTGGACTATATTGGCTTTGTTGTATCCCTATATAAACAAAAAATAGAACATGTCCATAAATTATGTTTTACAACACTAGTAGCTATTGCCACAATTGCAACTACTACAATTGTAGCAACTATGAAAATTACATGTGTTATAGCAACTTCTATTTATGCGTGGTTGAATTTATTTAACATTATAAAATGTATGCTTGACAATATAATGAAAATCTAATTCCAATGTAATTTATCCTTGTGTTCACAATACAATAATAAAAATTATTCATCGTATCTTTGCATTACTAAAGTATGTAACTCAAATACCACTCACTTTAGTTGAGTCGGTTACAATAATGCCTCTGCCACCACATCATCTTAATTCTTCTTAAAATATGACTTCGCTTGCTGGATACATACATATACAAGTCTTCTCCATGGGCAATTAAATGTTGAATAAAAGATAAACCAATTAACCAACATAACCGTGCCTTTATGATTTTGGATTTATGTTTGACAAGCTAATGAAGGAGTTTAGACGATGAAGATAAGATAGCTGCTTCCGTAGATGGGACACGGTCTTTGATCCCGTCCTATCTTTGGCATCGTATGGATAGTTATCGTGGCAAACGGCCTGGTCAACTTCAGGATCCACGTCATTGTACGGGTAGCCAGCTTGACACCCTAGCCGGGCCCAGAGCCCCCCGCCGGCCGGTCAGACTCAGGGCGGCGGGTTAGAATAAATATGGCGGTTCATCCGGCCGGTCAAACCCCGCCGACCACATTAAGGCTTACACGCCTCGTTTATCCGGGTATTTCCGCCCGGCCACCTTAAGGCTTACACGCCTCGTCTAGCCGGGTATTCCCGGCCGACCACATTAAGGCTTACACGCCTCGTTTATCCGGGTATTTTCGCCCGGCCACCTTAAGGCTTACACGCCTCATCTAGCCGGGTATTCCCGTCCGACCGTATTAAAGCTTACACGCCTCGCTCATCCGAGTGCATCCGCCCGGCAGTCCTTTACACCCAGGCCTGATATCCAGCCGGGCGGGCTGTCCCTGTGTCCACTCGGGCACTCTCTTGGAATCATCCTGGGATAAAGACAGAATACACCTGCACCAGCTGCAGATAACAGGCTATCACCATTCGTGTGAACTGATACTCTCTGATTTACAGAAACCTGTCTTTGTCCTCACA